>CAIGRR010058320.1:0-11291 GCA_903798365.1 Fraxinus sp. 1973-6204
AAAGCATGATAGCTATTAATTGTGATTTTACATCGATCTCAAACAGCTATTATTGTGATTTTACGATGATTTCAAGGTTTTGAACAGACAACTTTTGCAACTCGGGCCAAAAAGCAGGAACTTAGCACCTTTAACTTACAAAAAATTGTCTATAGACCAAGGTAAGTAAATGTTTGTGTCAACTATGACACAAAATAAATATACATTATTCCAACTCTTTATATGAACAAAAAATTGGAATGGACTAAGAACGCATGTAGCATAACTTGAGCATATGCGTGTGCATACACATAATAGCACGATAGAATAATATTGGCATGCACAGAAGTGGAGATTGTTCAAAAGATACATAAAAAGGGGATACTGAGAAAACCCAAAGACGCTAGACATACCTAAGAAAAGAAAATACACGTGTAAGGATGCCATTCCATGGTTGCAAGGGGTAGTTGTGAATATCATGATGGGGGTTCTGGTGCTTACACATAGTAGGGAGGACTCCTTTGATCAGGGAGCTATTGGCAACATTTCAATTGCACATACCTCATGAGCAGACCACTTAGTATAAGGATTATTGCGGTAAATATGCATTGTTAAGAAAATATTTTAAGCTAACCACACATTTGTGAATTTACCAAACACAAAATGCATCTCTACAAGAGACCTAAAAGAATTAAGAACCAAGAACTTGAACCGGTATCTCATGTTAGGGGAGACTAGCCTGAACTAAAATGTCGGAGGCCAGATGGAAACTTGATGGATAAGTCTCAAAATCGTAACAACTAATTGAAATCATGTGTGTTCTATGCACATTCTAATGATAAATGTGATTCAAGTGACTTTAATCAAAGTGACTCATGGGATGTTATAGTATCACATACAAGATCCTTTACGTCAGCCAATTTAATAGAATTAACTCAAGGGAACCCAGATCCAAAAAGCTTTGCATTACCATCATTTCCAAATAGAAACATGAGTACAGAAACATCATCAACATTTAATAAATACTTTCACCTAAAAGTTAATAACCAAATGTTCACCTTAGATGACATTGAATCAAAGGAAGGAAAGAACTGAAATGATGGAGCAAGGGGCACTGAAGAGGCAGAAGGCACATTGTGAAAACTAATTTCTTCTACAATGAGCCCTGGTGTATCTTCTATTTGATCTTTGCTCGGGTTTGAACCTCCATCTTCAAAACCAGTCTCTAACTCACTGTTTTCATAATTTTCAATTTCATTCAACTCAACATGCCCAAAATCATTCGTGCAATTGGAACTGACTGCAACATTTATGTTCTGTGTGTTATCATTCCTTACCAAATTCCCATCCTCCATCTTGGCTTGGCCATCATGTGTATTCAATCCTTCATTAGAAGCTTTGTCAGGCTCAAAATCTTTTGTCTTAATTTCAATAGGATCAGATCCCAAATTCATTTGAAAGTCAATGCTTGGAGCCTGAGCTTCTTCTGAGTTCATCAAACTGGGATTTTGATCCCCTGTGGCTTGTTCACTAGTTGCACCCTTCAAATTTTCAAAAATAGAATTTTGAGCAATTTCTATTAAAGCATCCATTTTCGATGTCCTTGAGGGCAAAGCCTCCTGTACTGGAGATTGAGAGTTCTCCTGAACAGCGACGGGAGTAACCAGTTCATCAGACCCTTTACCAGAGTTCCTCACATGTACGCCTACATGACCATTATAACTTCGCCTTTCGTCAAAAACCTTGTGACAGAATTGGCATTCATATTTTCCATCTCTAATTATCACGCCTTCACCAACTGGCGTCCCAAATCTGTACCTTTTGGTAGTCTTCTGGTGGAATGAGAATAGATGCTCCAAGAACACTTTCTTCTCACCAAAAGTCAAGTTGCATTTGACACATTCAAAGATGTCCTGGACACGAACTTCGGGGAGATTATCTATTCCCACCAAGCAACCATCATTCTCATAAGCATCAGATGGAGTTGAACTCACCAATGTTGAAAGAGCCAGCGTGTCATGCTTTAAGGCATCAATCTTGTGTGTAGGACATGGATTCTGTTGCATCTCTAATTATTATCATTTTAGCAAAAACTGCTGAAAAAACTGATAAAGAGATAAAAGTAAACTTACAACCTCAATAGCCACACCATACGCCTGCTGAATGCTGCAAGTCTTCTGATCCCTTGGTTGGTCTGCGTCATTACCCTCAAAATAGGAACGCAAAAAGGAAGCAGCCTCTTTGCATGATATAAATTGTTGTCCAGTAGGGCTGGAATAACAAAAGGACCAAGTAAGATTAAGACCATAACTGCAGCAATTTCAAATCAGAAAAATGAACTGACAAGTGGAAAATGTGTGTAGCATGCAAATCGGTAAGGCTCCAAAGACCATTGCAAATGAAGAAACCTGTTTTTCACTTCATAAATCCTTTCAATGCTTTAATTACAGCCATTACGAGTCACACAAACACATAATATGTCAGATGAAAACAGGATGTTTTATAATGTATAATGACAGTAATGCAATATACATGTATAAGATAATAACAGGCAGGTCAGAACCATAAAAATTGCTGAATCATGTTCAGTAAATGTCTAAAATCATGACAAAATGATGAGACAGGGCGAACGTGCATACAAGCTACAATTTTTTTCTAGAAAGGGGTATTACACTATTGATGAAGGATGCAGCAATTCTAAATGACTAACGTTGAGTAAATTTTATGACGTTAGAAGCTACACACACACACACACAGAGGCCTGTGTTGGATAGAAAAGTGATAAAGGCCCTCTTTTTTTACTTATGAAAGAAAAGGGTCTCATGTGCCTTAGTCAGTAATTTATTTAATATCCCCAAAATGCCTTTGCTGTTGTCAAATGCCTTTTACCTCACATGAACTGAAAAAACATACAGAAAGCTATTCAATCGTTTGCCAAAGCTCCTTTTCAACTCAACGGGCAGCAAAATCAAGCCTTTAAATCCTTCTAATTCAGCTATCTACTGCAAGCCATGGCATTAAAAAAGTTAAATCGTTTTATTTGATAGAAATGAATAAGGTTTGGAGTGATTATATTCTCTTGTTCACGAGCATAGGGTTCGAGCGGGAAGTGCATCGAAGAGAACAACTAGATAATGGTTCAATTACCAAGATTGAGGTTCAACATTTGCAAAGTGACTACCCAGAGAAGGCTACTTGACCTAACAGATTGAGTGATCTATCCCAAAAACCCATTTCAAGTTCTTTCTACTTGACCTGTTTTCTTCAAATTCAACTGATATTGAGTAAATTTGAAGGATGATCATCGTTGAGACTATTCCCGTGGTCTTTTGACTCAAATTCAATAGTTTCCACTACGTCAAGTCATAAAAAAAAATTATTTACTTGACCACTGGTAGGCTTACAGAATAAGAGGTTGAGTGGTCAACTGCTCACAACAGGAACTCGCTGCGAGTTCAAATATCATGTATTTCCACCTACTGACTGATAAATGAAATTGCATACATAAATTCGAGCATCAACCTATTGAAGCTCAATCTGGCATAGTTTTCGCTTGAAAAACTGTATAGAAGAGAGGGGATTAACAGGCTGTTTGCAATAAGGCCTTTCAATAAGGAAAAACCAAAGAAGGCAACTTTTCATTTGGGACCTAAAAAAGGAGGTCTTTCATAAGATTGCCCTGGTTTGTATTAAACATATGTGATAAAGGACATTCCTAACCAAATGTACAAGAAAAACCCATTGCTTCCAATTCGAAGCTTCTTATCAGAGTTTGAGAAAAGCATTTCAAAATGTGCTCCAATTTCTCTTCCAATTAGCCCTAATTAGAAATTCACCAGATAGACCTTAATAGGGTTTCTCTCCTCTTTCATTTCCACGTGTATAAAGAGATACAACTACGTGGCACAGTTACAAAACACAATAAAGGAAGTCTTTTTAACAAAGCATACAATAGCTAGAATAATTAATTAAAGCACTTGAAATCAACAACCTTATACATCTCCTGCAATAAACAGAGACGCGAAAATCCCGCCTTCTAAGGCCAAGCAAAAGCTTCCAGCCGATGGGCAATGCATCTCCAAACGCACCTGCATCCACATATTTCCTCTTTTTCCTCCTGCTACACCACTGCCCTTCCAAACTCGACAAAAACCCTAGAACACCCTCCTCAGTGTCCAACCCCATTGTCCTCGTCTTCAACGCTTCGCTAAACAATTCGTCTCCATTCTTCTCCAATTTCTCGAAATCCACCACCTCACCCTTCACATTGACCTTCTGTAATTCCATTCCAACACCATTTTCCAAGAGCCTCTTTTTATTTGAATTCCTGTTTCTTCGCACTTTTTTCCGCTTGTTTTCTCCTCCATGCAGCTTATTTTTTATTTTTTCTTGAAGTCTTAATAACCCTAACCCTGGGCCATTAACAGGAAGTGGCGACACCTCTGCCTGAGGTGGCAAAAGTGGAGGAGGAGGTGGTGGGGGAGGATCGTGGTTGCCACTGAGGAAGTGTTTGAGGAAGTGGATAATAGAGTGATTAACAGGATCATCGGAGGGGTGGGAATGGTGGTGGGTTTTAAGGGCAGGATGTAGGCCTGGAAGGCGGGAATGAGAGCGGTGGTGGGGGTGGCGGAGGCCGGAATAAGCCTGCCGTCGACTCCCAGCAGACTCATTAAATAGGGAGCGATCGATGTCCGGGGTCACAAGGTCGTCGGTGTTGTGAAGGTCGAAGGCAGATTCGGAGCACAAAGAGAGGGCTTGCAATTCCGATTGGGAAAGCTGGGTGATGTCTATGTACGTTAAAGCTTCCGCCTTTGCCCCACCACTTCCACATGGTGGAGGTGGCGGCGGCGGCGGCGGCGGCGGCGGCGGCGGCGTAGTGATAGTGGTTGTGGTGGCGGCGGCGCTTCCCATTTCTTGATAATATGTTTATGGGTAGGTGCGGTGTTATATAAAATTAAAATAATAAAAGGGACAGGTGTCTGAAGGACTGACGGTGGGAAATTACTGTTTACTGAAGATTATTATAGGTCTGGTTCACTGACAATTAAAATTGAAAATATAGTCGTTATTGAGTCCCACTCGTTTAATAAAAGTCAACAATAACGATTAATTTTTCAATTTTAATCCGATTTTAATTTTTACCGAACGAGACCTTAGTACAAAACATTCATACGTTTCGTTCTTAGTGTGCATAATATCCACACGTTTCAATTTCTTACATTTTCACCTCATTTCAATGTTTCATAATGGAAAACGTTATTTTTATCCAATTTCTCAATTAAAAAAATTGTAAAATGACAAATATACCCTCATATTTAAGAAAAAAAAAACTGTAATCATACTTCCATATCCCTAACAAATAAAAGAGACACTTTTAATATTACTGTTCACATTTTCGTCACATTCATACGACGACGTTTTGGCATCACACGATACCGTTTTGGCATAAAACGCACCAAAAAAAAAAAAGAGAGAAAAAATCGCTTCATCACACTTCGCTTCAGTTCACGAGTCCGTGTCCTCTCTTTTTCTAGGGTTTCCTTCACTTTCGTCGGTAAAGTGTTCGAATCAGATCGTCGTTCCATACATCTCTACCGCCAGCTCTCCTGTATCTTCGATCTAATAGGTTTGTGCACTTTCTATTGTTTTGTCTTTGTATTTTGTGGAAATTTACTGTACTTATTTACGGATCTACACATTTTTCGTTCGATTTCATTATGGGTTTGAAAAAATTTCGTTTATTTGCAGCTTGTGTTCTCCCTGGATCGCGTATTCGGAGAAAAATCCATGGGTCATTGAAGCTGCGAAGCCATTGCTCCCGTGTCGCTGAGGTCTCCTCGTTTTTTTGATTTGTATGAATTTCATGTACCTATTTACAGATCTACACATTTTTCGTTCGATTTCATTATGGGTTTTTAAAAGATTTCATTTATTTGTAGGTTGGGTTCCGAGAGTATATTTTGATCTCACATCCTCAAAGGGCTTTGCTAAAATGTTATTGGGTTCTAATCTTTGAACTGGATGCTCGGATTGCGCTGATGTAAGGTTCAGAGGGGGCGGCGGTTTCTGCGGTGGTGGCCGGTGGCGCTGTTCAAGTTCAGGTAAAGCTGAGAAGTGAACTGCTTTGATGGGTTTTGAGCATTTTGATGGATTTGTTCATACCCTGGGCTGGAGTGATTGTTCTTGCCGAAACATCCACCCATTCTTTTCTCAACAGATCACAAAAAATAATCAAGATTGGAACTTTTCAATTGGGTTTCTTCAAAACTATTAACAAAATATTATCTTCAAAATATAAAACAAACAAAATTTACAGATGAGAAAATTGTTGACATTTAAGCAAAACCTAGATCAGATTTCACTTATCAGGTTGACATTTTTTGCTTTTTTCTGTTTTGGGTGTTTCCTTCATATGAGAGCATGGTACAACATATGCAGCATAGTAGCATGGTACAACATATGCAGCATAGTGTATAACATTCTATTTCTGTAATTTTCTCCTCCTTCAATTTCTGTGTTTTTACTTGGACTTTTTTACNATTTCACTTATCAGGTTGACATTTTTTGCTTTTTTCTGTTTTGGGTGTTTCCTTCATATGAGAGCATGGTACAACATATGCAGCATAGTAGCATGGTACAACATATGCAGCATAGTGTATAACATTCTATTTCTGTAATTTTCTCCTCCTTCAATTTCTGTGTTTTTACTTGGACTTTTTTACTTAAAAGACAGGTGGTGGAACCAAGCGTGAAGATTGAGAAGCGGTTCTTGATGGAGTAGGTTTTCCGGCTCACTCGTAACAATTCCCCTATTCTCTCTCTTGTTTGTTAGAGTTTAATTAATTTTCACTTTTTGGGGGTTGGTAATTACTTATTTTATTTTTGCTTCTGTGAAAATCATTTACATAGTTGGTTTTCTAGGAGGAGGAGGAAAGATTAGGCCACCACAATTAAATGTTTCAAATAGTTCTTCAGAATTTCAATTAGAATATGTGATAACCTTATCCATCATATCTTCGACTTTTCCTATAAATTAGTCACGAATTTCTACTTTGCTCGAGGAAAACTAAACTTATAAAACCATTACATGGATGCACTGTGAATCTTCATTGTTCAACTGGGAGATTTTAATAACTCCATTAATGAATGAGGTATTGGAAATTATTGTATGATAAACATTACCTTGAATTCCTATAATGTTCCAATTGGAAAATAGGATTTCAAATTGACGCATTAATTGCTTCAAATTGAAAGAGTATGCACACATTATAAGTTTTAACAGTGAAACTAAATAGCTTTATACTTTATGAGAAAACATGAACATATTGCATTTCCTTGATAACATTAAAAAAATAAAAACTTCTGAAAAAGCCATAAACAATACTTTGAATTATCATTTGTAACAGTTCTTGCATTGCCAAATGCCTCCAAAAGTTGTTTTGACTACAATAAAAACAAGTAGACGTTAGCACTAATTGCAATTTTACTGCATGGGGAGACCTCTAATATGAAGGGAAAAAACTTAAATACATCAACAGAAGGCCAAAATTTATATCTCATCCAAGAGTAAGAAGAGTATAACCAATGAAGTTATAAGTTTTGAACCCAATATAAAATATTCCACCAATTCATCCACTGAGTACTTTTGAGTGAAAATGAGAATGCAGATAGAGACAAACAAGGTATTCGTTTCAAATACTCCTCGGCACATAGGTAGAAAATATTCAACACCTACAAACCTTTAGTTATTTAATCCAAGAATTAAGAAAGTCGAGTATTCTCAATAATAAATTACAATAGCTGATGGTTTTAGTTCATTTACAACAAGGGTAAAATTAAAAACACCACGGTTTCATTTTTATTAGACGTTTGTTAAACCACAACATGAAACAAGATTATAATATAATAGATATTTTGGCCATGACCACTTTCCTTCAATTTTCTTCCATTCACAAAGCCATACTTTTAAACTCCTTCCAAAACTAAAGGAAAAAAAATTACAGAAAGCATTAGAAGTTTCTATACTTCATCCAGTTCATTGTATTATCTAATCAAGAAGTTTCCATGTGTTTGGGTGCCCGAGATTCTCCTATTAGTTAACCCATTAATTGTAGAGTATGAATTATGAAATCTAATAAAGAAGTCATTCTGTGTGTCCATGAAAAATGTCTAGATATTTCTAATGCCTCCCCCTTTCCACCCCTTCTATCTTTCTCAGTCTTTGGAAGGAATGAAATGAATCCATCTAATTTTTGTTTTATAATTACAAGGATTAAAAATGTTAGTTCCTCTATATATAATCATTGCATTGCCTCTGCTATGTTGTCTTATTTCTGGTTTGATCTATCTATAGGTAGATGAAACTTACACGCGCAATATTGAAAATTTAGCTCACTGAATGTGCATGTTGGCTTGTACTATTGGCGATGAACACCAAAACTACAGGTTGAAGGCATCAAGCTTGCAATGCATTTCAGCTATGGTAATTGCATAATTAAAACTTATTCAATGCTTTGAATTTCTTACCTTCATGCCTGTTTATCTATCTAAATTTATTTCGATTTTATTCATGTCTCTTTTGATAATGATTAACTTGGTTCCTGAAGATTCTCTCTCTTCACCTGTTGCATCATTTTCTGCTTCAACTATGGTATTTTTGTAACCTAACTAGCTGGGTTTTTTCATCTTCAGGTGTGGTTCATGTCTGAGTTCTCTCGTATATTTGATCATTTTGATAAGGTTGGTCTTTTTTATGGGCTATTTTCTTGCTTTGTTGTTTGCTCTAAATTTTCTGTAATTTTCAGTTTTGAGCGTCCAATTCTACATATTTGTTTTCATGAGCAAAAGCTTTTGATTTGCATTGGGTCTTACATCCTAATGTACTCCAAACTCCTAATGATAATCATGTTCCTTTCCTTTTTTCTTCTTGCATCAAAGATATTTATGATACTTGCTTCTTGATGTTTACAAATTTGTTCTGGTGATAGGGACATCATGAAGTTTGGTGTAGGGACCCCTTTTGCTCTCCCTTAAAGTCCAAATATCTCTCTATATATATCTTTTTCACACAATCTCATAGCCTGAAAGTTGCAATGCAGAAGCGAGACTTAGAATTACCATTTGATGATTTTGCAAGGAGAAAAATATGGAGCAGAGCATGTAAGAATTTTCTTTGCTTCGTTTTTCCTATTTACAGTGAATTGTCTTGATATGTTTTAGGAGTTTTAAGGAATTTACTCAAAGATGGTTGTTGGGTTCTTCATATTATAGAATTTCTTTTCTATAATTTCTTTAATGAAAATATAATTTTTTGTTTAATTTACAGAGTAAATCCTATATAAAGATGTGATTTTTGATCAAGCAAAGATTGTGTTTCTGTGATCTTATATTTGTTTGAAGGTTACTGTATCAGATCAGAATTTCTTATAAATTCTTTTAGCGGGAGGAATATTATCACCTTCATCACATCGAAATTCTTGAGGCTTAAATATATAAGTTCGAAGCATGAAATTCCAGTTCATTGTTTATTTTATGTCAAATTGTTAGAGCAGTTTATATAATAATCTTCTTTCTTTTATTAGTAATTTAGGTTTGAGCCTTTTCTGCCTATCCTTACCTTTCTTTCTGTTGTTTCTATTGCAATGCAGGTTGTGGCTATAACAATTTTTTTCTTGTTATCAGTTGCTTTCTATGCCTTTTTTGCTCCATTTTTTGGGAAAGACATCTACGAGTACTTTGCGATCGGCATTTACTCCTTCCTGGTAAATGCTCTCTATGCTTAGTTTATTTGTTATTTTTACTGAATCCCGCCATAATCCTGTTTGCAGAAATTTCACTGCTTCTTATTCCGGGCAATTAATATTTCCAGGCACTGTGTGTATTTATACTTTACACAAGGTGCACATCTATTAATCCTGCTGATCCTGGAATTCTCATTGAAGCCGACAAGTCTTCAACTTATCGATCAAATAATGAAACATATATACCTGGTAAGCAATTCAACCATGTGTGGCGCTCATATAATTTTATATTTATTTGGAAACTTTTTATCCTTGAGATAGTGACATCCCTGAATCTGTGATAGGTTTGTCTCCTGGTACTACTTATTGTTCATGTACATGTCTAATGCTTAGTGAGAAACTTCCCAAAATTTTGATTTTGTCTTAGTCAAATTTACTGAGGCAGTTGTGATAAGAGATGGGCTAATTGAAAATGCTGAAAACATTGTGTTGTGTGGATATTTTGTTGGTAAAGTATTAGTGTTTATTTACTTAATGCATTTTTATTGCTTGGGCTCTGTCTTTGGATCCAAGATCCTGTAAGTAGCCTTCCGACTTGGCATCAAAGGCCTTCACATCCACTCCTATTATAAGCATATTCTCCATGTGCTCTGTAATGGAACACTTTAAAATTTTACAAGAAATAAATTTGATAAATTAGAAATAATACAATCTAACTCTATTGGCATCCATAAGTTCACATAAAAAGCCTTCATTTTTTTTTTTGTAGTTTTTTAGTGATTCAAAAAAATTGCATCAAATTTTCCTTTTTCGATTAGTTGAATATCTTCAATTTCTTTATCTTTTGTAAAGGACATGAAAAAATATCTTTTTAAGATAGACCAAGTGGGAAATTAAAACAATGCTTCCTGATGAAGGTTTTCCTTTTTAGATGTTGTCTCATATCCTTAACATTATAAAAAAGCGAGTTTTCCGTCTATACACGTGTCACAATTACCTATCATCAACCATTACGGCGTCGTTTAAGGTATTTCCATTTCTTTTCATTTGCCCGTTTTCATTCCCCAAATCCTTAAATTTTATTCCCAAAATCCAACAATCAAACGGTCAAACCCAGCAGCCCGAAATCTTTAAGCTTCCCTTATGCTTCTCCACCATCTTGGATTTGTGATTTACATATTTAGTGTTGTGATGAATATTGAAATTAATAATGAATTTTGAAGGAGTTATTGGGAATTCTGGGAATTGAATAATTGATTGAATGGATGGTTTTGACTCAAAATGTATAAAAAAAAAAAACTCGGTGTCTCCGTCAGGCCAGGAGACGCGGCCGTGTCTCCGCGCGCACAGGGATGATTTTTTATTTATTTATTTTTGAGATACATAGCCTAAAATTGTCGAAAGGTTGTGGAGAAAAATGAAAAAAGATAAGTAAATTAAAGAGGGTGTGTCTACACTTTTTTTAATCGGATTCGATTATAACTGTAAATTTCTTACAATGTGATAATAGATAAGTATATTGTGGATACTTAATTTGATTTGATATTTATTGGTTAATTTTTTTGTGATCTT
>CAIGRR010058472.1:0-10755 GCA_903798365.1 Fraxinus sp. 1973-6204
AATGGCAATTATTAAATATCTTCGTTCTAATATTAGTATTAAGTCGTCTCAGTTATAATTTCATATGTGATGTTTTATTCGTACCAAATTCAGATGATAACATAAATATCTCATGAAAGCTGCATCGTATTGCTAATGTATTCTATTAAACTTCGTATTCTAATACTCCCTTCAAACATGGACGAACCGTAGTGAGTTTATCCAAATGTTATCGAAATCAAGTGCTTGTATGAAATTTTGTGAAAAAAGTAGAGAACTTCATGGTAGAGGAGGTGTGAGGAATAGAGATGAAGCGTGTCAAAAGGTAATGATACACAAGGTGACCATCGATCTCTATATACTTTGTGTTCATGAAAATAGGATGCTTAGCAATCAGAATGCACACTCTGATTGTCACAATGCATTGATGTAACACCAAATTGAGGGGCGCCAAGCTCATCAAGAATGTCGCTTAAACAAAATAATTTCAACGACAAGAAGTCATCGCTCGATACACCAATCTACTAAACATCTAGCAACTGTGGTTTCTTACTTTTGCAAGATACTAAGAAATCACCCAAAAATGTGCAATAAGCAGTAATAGACTTTATATCTGTAGGATCACCAATCCAATCAACATCGAAAAAAGCTCTAAGACTTAGATTAGACTATGAAAACAATAATAAACCATTGAGATGTTCCAGGAGCACAAGCAAAGTGACTTACTACATGAATGTATGTAATATCTAGTTGAATTATAGTATGATACCCGTTGACTTTGATAATACAATACCTTTTTCAGGTTAGAAAACATCCGACCATTGAGATAGATATGTCAACGAGTTGAGCCAAAAGTCAAAGCTCGAAGCTTGGGCTCAACTCGAGCCAAAAATGGTCGAGCTTTTTTTGGCTCGAGCCGAGCAAAAGCTCGGTCAAAAAATTCGGCTTGAGCCTTATCGGGCCGAGCCGGCTCGGATTTTGTTTGTTTTTTTTTTTGTATTTAAAATCAACTGCCTACAAACATAGGCAGTTGTCACAGTAGCCTGCGTTTTGCAGGCAATTTTATTTTTTTTACTCGACGAGCCACTCGGGCCAAGCCTAGGCTTGGTGGTCCTAGCCACAAGCCGGGCTCTTCTCTGGCTTTTTAGAGTCGAGCCACGGACGGGCGTGAGCCGACGAACCTTTTTGTCATCCCTACATTGAGGCATAACATGCGATTTACCTCCTTCACCAAGGCTCAGGACAGGCAAGTGGGGCCCCCAAAGTTGGGGTTCAACCTTTCTTTTTATGATAGAAATGTAAAGAAAATGTAATTTTTTTTTATTTGTTTATATTTGTCTTATCTTTGATAAAAAGTGCATTTAATGGCTAGTCTTCCTGCCGAAATTTATTTCCTTCAGCTCGTCGATCTTTGTTTAACCTTTGTCTTCTAGTTTTAAAGGAGCAGATTGAACTTCTATTAGCTCACGAGGTTTAGGATATTTTCTTGATGAACTGCCTTCTTGAATTTCTACCATGAAAACACATCAATGAACTCCCACTGAATAGAAGTCTACCATTTTTCCAACAATCTTTCTTCTTAATCACATTTTTTGCTTTTTCTCTCGAAACGCAATACTATTTCCCTATACATTTCCTATTTCAATCCATTCCCCAACTATCAGTCTCAACCTTAAATAAACTCCTAGCAACTAATTGTGCCTTCCCCCAAACGACAACAATAATCCTACCGTGCACATATACATATGTGATACATACAACAGGTCTAATCTCCTGCTCATAGTAGATAGGATAAAAACTTCACATTGACGTGGTATAAGAATTTTACTTATGATTTTCTGTAATAATCATATTTTTAGAGAATCATACTTATAATTCTAGCTGTCACATCGGTAGTGGAAATTTTTTATCCTTCCCACAGGGTGTAGGAGATCAATTCTAATATATACATATGTTTTCTAAATAAATAACAAGTGAATTTGACACTTTAATAAAGTTAAAAGTTTTGGATAAATCATGTTCCTTCTTTAAGAAAATAACAAAGTTAATTTTGAAATATTATTTGAAGAATAATAAATTAGAAATAGGAAAAATGAGGCAAAAAATAAAGTTTCACATGGGAAGTTTATGTAATTTTTGACAAGTGAATGGACTTGTCGGTCAAAGTAAATGTNAAAGTTTTGGATAAATCATGTTCCTTCTTTAAGAAAATAACAAAGTTAATTTTGAAATATTATTTGAAGAATAATAAATTAGAAATAGGAAAAATGAGGCAAAAAATAAAGTTTCACATGGGAAGTTTATGTAATTTTTGACAAGTGAATGGACTTGTCGGTCAAAGTAAATGTGTAGTTATGTCGGCACAAACTTTTTTAGTGCCCTAAAAAATTTCAACATTTGCTCATTGTTAACTTATATCACCAACTCTTTTTATTGTATTCTTATCCTCAACTTTCTGCTGATAAAATTAAATTGAGTCGATTTATGTGACAATTTTCGATAAAGTGGATATTTTTGTTACTAAAGTTGCATAAAGTACAAAATTGGCCGGTTATGTTCAATTGGTTCCTAATCAATTATTAAAGTTACAATCTAGTTCCTCATTCATTACTACGCAACAAACAATTAGTAGGTCGGGCATGCTAAATAGGAAATTGCTTAGTAATATTACATGAACAATGCAACGAGTACAAGAAGATTTTACAGAATTTTAACAGGAAACACACTTGGCAAGTTAGCATTGAAAGGAAAAAAAAAAAAGGTTAATAGGGTGATGCCATGTCAGCACCCTGTTCAATCTTTGTTAAAAATTTATGTATGTGCAGATTTATTGATATTACATTGTACCACTATTATTTAGTATCAACCTACATGAAACTCAACGTTTGTTTGGTGAGAATTAAAATTTGATTTTTAGTAGATTTTAAGAAAAAGTGATGAAATATGTGTTTGAAAAGTCGTGGATCACATTTAATATGTAATTAAAATTAATGATTGACTTTAACTTAGATTAAAATCTTTATTTTAATCCTTATCAAATTGTGGCTAAATAATAAATTATAACACCTTTGAGATTTGACAAGTGAATGGATTTTTTATAATAATTAGTCATTGTTGGACAATTAATATTTCAAAATTCTTTAATTCTCATATTTATGTTTAATCATATATTTACACAATAAAATATTTTGTATGTAAATCCAAAATTCCTCCCTACCTTTTAACCACACATTCTCCCAAAACTTTATTTTCTCAAAATAATGACCATCAAATAGGAGCTTATTGACACTGGGTTGCTCTAACATTTATGCACGAGCAGAGGAAGGGGGCCATCATTTAATTTTTCTTAGGTAATTATTTTATGACTTTTTTTTTTCTATGTATCAATTTAATACAATTTTTTTGGTCCCTCCTTAATCCGCCCATGCTGATATGTTGCGCGTACGTATATATGATTATTTTTCTTAAAGAAGCTGATTCATAAAGATCGAATAATGTTATTTAGTATCACTGGTATTAAAATATTAATTTAAGTAGCACTAATGTGACATATAATTAAATAAATTATTTAGCCATTGTTTGAGCCCCATTTTTTTTTAAAAAAAATCTTTTTGAATAGTGTTTTGATCCATTTCAATCGCACATTTTTCAATAAAATAATATTACACGTAAATTCAAAATTTTGCCTTATTTTTTAACCACACATTTTTCATTAATGCACTATTCAAAAATACATTTTTTTTTTACAAAAATGAGGCTCAAACAAACCTAAAATTATTGAATACAGCACTTAATGCCATCTATATTGTTATTGTAGCACTAGTTGTTGACCCCAGATGATAGGCCCACTCTCTCCAACTCAAGTGCAATTCCGACGTGTTCTTATCGGAATTGTGACGGTAAATAGTCAAAAATGGACATGGGAGGTACTTTATGACAAGAGACAAAGATGTTCAAACTCCAGCAGTGTAAAATAAAGACGATCGCACTAAGAACGATTGCCGAACAGAAACCAAATAATCTATGGTACGATCAACGGAAATATTGGAAGGATAGATAAAATTGTGTATTGAAATCACTATATTGCCTATTGAGGTTTGAGTTCAATGAGCTTGTAGAGATTGTCAAGAAATATTCTCAGTGTTTGTATATATTTCTTCAAGAGTTTAAGTGTATAATATGTTTTTGAAAACGTCTCGCAGCGCTCTACAACGTATCAACTTGGGGTTCCCCAGCTGACGTCGTTGTCAGACTCAAATTTGCAGTTTAAGGCAGTCTACCAGGCAAATGAAGTTTTTGTTTTTGTTCTTTTAATTGTTTTAATTAATTGGATGTCTATTTTGATCTTTTTGCTTAAATTAGGGTTTTCAGAGACTATTTAAAGGCTCTTTATTTTTCTAAATAATACAATTCCATTTTTGAGGTTATTTTCTTGAGATTTACAATTTTCTTTTGTTGGGAATTACGCTGGTAAACCCTAGAACTTCCGTTCTACGTCAATCTAAACTATAGTGCTTCGTCCATGAGGTAGTTGCTCAGCATGTACCTCGGCCTTAACATAAAGGACTTTGTCCTTTGTTTGACTACTTCATTATTTGACCTTGCGATCTTTTCTTTGACTTTCTTATTGACTTTTTGCCTACGTGACTTACCACGTGACGTCTTCATATTGAGCCTCGAAAGCGAGGCGTAACACTAGTAATGTTATATAACATTTTCCATTTATAAATCTCATAATGCATTGGGGCTGAGCATGAAATTATCAACGAAGACTCGTGCAACTCATAATATTTTAATTTTTCTTTCCTGATTCAAAAGGGTTAAGCATTGATTGAATACAATTGATACTCTATATAACTCCCAACTAATTATCTGTTCCCAAAAGATTTCCTTTCAAATAATTGCAATATATTTTCAATTGTGCTACATTTATCTTACCACTTATAGATTTGTTTATCAACACATCATGTGACAAGATTTGATTCTCTCTCATCAACCAAATTTTAAAAAAAAAATTCCTCAATTCCTTTTCGACACATCATCAGTCCATAAAAGATTATGTAAATTATTGTTACAACAAACATTCCATATATTTTAATGTATTTGCCATATGCATCAATATTTGCATCGGGGAAAAATTGCCTACTTGGGAAAAATCGACAATTCCCAACTAATATATTATAATTGGTCGGGTTAACTTTTTCTTTTAGCCCCATAGTATACCATTCTTGAAAAAGTCTTTTTTTTTTTAAAAAAAAAAGAATAATAATTTTCAACTAATTTCACAATAAAATATTTTGCACGTAAATTCAAAATTTTTCCTTACTTTTTGACCACACATTCTTTAAAAAATTACTATTTCAAAATTCATTTTCCTCAAAAAAAAAAACTCTTTTAATGGACATTCAATAGGGGTTTAATATCTTTAATATTATGTTGCGTATACTCCAAATATAGTCCAAGAGATATATCAGGTTGAATGTGGAGGCCAGAGAGTCAAGTGTCTTCCAAGTAATTGAATTTTAACGTTTGTTGGACACAATTTATTTGAAAATTGTTTTTAATTACACTATTCCCAATAAATAAAACTTTTTTTTTAATCTACAATATTTTTCTACTTTTTAATTATATATTTTTAAAAAATTCAACTTTTACTACTATTAATCTCTCCCCAAACAAAAACACAAGGTGCACTTGATTTTATGTTGTCAGTTTTTAATTGTACAAAACGCCCAAAACTTGTATGATCTAGTATTTTTGAAAAAGCATATATGGAAACAAGATTAAATTTATAATATAAAACTCAAAACGCAATTTTAACTTCATGAGTGTTTTCAGCCAAATCTCTAAAAACATTCAAATATGGGAAACGGGAATTTAAATAAAATTGTAACAATTGAAAATCTAAAAAACAAAAATATAAATTTGAAAAAATAAAAAAAAAATGATAAATTCTAAACTTCTGAAAAAATTAATTGTTGACCCCCAAAAAATGAGCTCAACAGCTGTCAGGCCCACTCTTGCCACGCCAAGTACGGTTTCGACGCATTCTTATCGAATTATGTTCGGTAATCAATCTAGAATGGACGTGGGAGGCACTTTCTGGCAAGAGACGAAAGCGTTTGGGCTCCGATCGTATGAGTCGAGAGCAACCACACTATCTATGATTGCCAGACGGAATGAACCAAGAATAAATTTCTCCTTTACTTTGAAGGAATATGTGGAAGGATAGATAAAAAGGATGGATTAATGTCTCAACCGCAATGATTTTCTATTCGAATTTGTATTCAGTCAATGTGTAATGAACAGTTGATGATAAATGTGATAAGTATTTTCTCTTTTGATTGCAAAGGTGCCAACCCCCTTTTCTTACAAAGAAGGTCTACTTATACTATCTTGGTTGACGTGATAATTGTTGGATCAGAACCACGTGACATCATCTCATAAATTGGGGTTTCACATTACTGTCTATTCATACAATCAATACATTGATAAAATGGTCAGTCGCTCTATGTAGTAGGTTGACACACTGACAAACTTTATCACAAATGTTACATCAATCACTTCTAAGAGATCTTCAAATCTATCACACAAGAAAGCGTCGACTTCATGAGTTTCGGACGAGTTTGAGAGTCTCAGAGAGACCTTTGGGGTGGTTCCCTAAGTGGAGAACTTCAGCTCCTTTCTTTGTTTCTTCAAGCAGTGATTCGGCCCAGTCGTAGTGCTTTGTCATTGAGGCAATGCTCAACATAGACTTTGGTCTGCAATGCAAGGACCTCAATTTTGTTTGATTTCTTCATGTTTTGATCTCATGGGTCTTTATTTTGACTTTTTTGTTGACCTTCTGCTTACGTGACTTGCTATGTGATGCCCCTTATTTTGAGCCTCGAAGGCGGACGTAACATTAATTAATATAAAATTATAGGGAAATAAAAATAATGATATTTCAAGCTCATAATGGTTACATAAAAATCTTAAAAAAAAATTAAATGAATACATATAAAAATTCTCAGTCCACTTCATTTATTTTTATTTTTTATATTCTATATTTTATCAACTCAATTGATTATTCATTTTCTATTTTACTTTTATAGCGAAAAAAATTTGTAATAAAAAGAAGTGATAATTGCGGTATGCGGAGTTGTAAACGAAATGATAATTCAAGGCCATTGTCAACCGTGGGTAAGATATTTGGCTTGAAAACGTTAAGAATTGTATGTATTTATTCATTTTTTCTATGTAATAACGAATGTTAAGTTGACTCCTATAGTCTTATCCATACATTTGTGGCCTAAGAACTTAAGATGATAATTCAATGAATCAATTAAGTAGCCTCATGATTTTTCATAAAGTTAGAGTTCCATTAAGTGGCCTAAGAACTTAAGATGATAATTAAAGCCACCATGAAAACATGAAAAAAAGTTATGACAAGATAAATTAATTAAGACTTCCAATTCTCCAGCAGTCCTTTTTAACATTATTCACCAGGAAGACTACAAATGTAGAAGAGCAAATTGTCCTTTGTAATATTTGCCTTCGAGGTCCATGAAGTTTAGTGAAATCTTAAGTAGGTTATTATGCTTTCGTTTATCTCAGTTGAACCACTAAACTTTAGTTTAGTTTTGAATTTCATCATTATATCCAGATTAACCGAAATTGATTAATTTAATAATAATCATGTTGTTATTGATTTTCCTAAATAATATGAAGGTTATGGCAATCTTTTAAGATTAAAACACTAAAATGTGTATTTCCTTTTTAATTCTTTTACATCGAGTGCATTATGATAAATTGGCATGTCATACAGCAATAACGTGAAAGGTCCATAGCGATAAGTTGGCATGTCATATCATTGTTAATTAAAATTATTTTTTAAAGAATGTGTTATTAATTTTTTTTAAAAATTAGAGTTCGTCGAAATATGTCATTTGATTTTTATAGTTAGCAAAATAAAAAATCTTACCAAACGAGCCCTTCTACTAGGGTTGGTCATGAGAACTTTGAGGTCATAGGCGACTATTTATTATGAGGCTCTTATGCTTAATTTTTTGCAAACGTAACAATATTAAATATTTAAATAAATAGCATACTTACGTTTAAATGAAGAGATTGTATGAAAGGAATTACGAAAAAGTTTTAAATATAAAAATAATTAAAATAAACAAGTATGAGTTTTTTTTTTTTTTTTAGTTGGAGAGATCTCCAACTTTGGAGGCCCTAAGTCATTTACCTTAGTGGCATTGGCCCAAGGTCGCCTCTGTCTACTAATGTGTATCAAATATGACACGTAATTTCCAATTTAAAAAGTTAAAACAACCATCATTGCGGCAAATGTTAGTGCGAAAACATAACTAATGAATGAGACAAAAATTTTGGCATTTTTTTTTTCAATAATGTTAAATGTGTCCATTTGCCTCGTCAAATTAACATAGAAATATGCATATGTTTAGGTTCATAATAATGGCAATTATTAAATATCTTCGTCCTGATATTAGTATTAAGTCGTGTCAGTTATAATTTCATTTGTGATGTTTTATTCGCACCACATTCAAATGATGTGTATAGTTAACAAAAATAATTCATGACTTGATTTTAGAGGCAGTCATCGTCTTGCTAATGTATTCTATTCAACTTCAGTTGTTCTGCAAAGTATTTACAAATAAAAGAATAAAAAAGGTAAAATACTACATACAATATACGCATTTAAATTCTAATACTCCATGTCAAACATGGACGAACCAAAGTGAGTTTATCCAAATGTTATCGAAATCGAGTACTTGTATGAAATTTTGTGAAAAAGGTAGCGAGCAAAAAGATGAAGTGTGTCAAAAAGTGATGATACACAAGGTGACCATCAATCTCTATATAATTTGTGTTATGAAAATAGGATGCCTAGCAATCTCAATGCGTTCTTTTATTGTCACAATGCATTGAAGTAACACCAAATTGAGAGGCACCAGCTCATGAGGAAATCGCTTAAACAACATAATTTCAACAACAATAGAAGTCATCGCTCAATACACCAATCTACTAAAGATCTAGCAACCGTGGTTCCTTACTTTCGCAAGATAGTAAGAAATCGCCCAAAAATATGCAATAAGCAGTAATAGACATTATATTTGGAGGATCACCAGGCAGTATCGACAAAAACTCTAAGCGTTAGATTAGACTACAAAAACAATAATAAACCATTACGAAGCGTGCCTTGCAAATATTTAAAGTTACGTAAAACATCCGAGCATTGAGATGTTCTACGAGCACAAGCAAGGTGACTTACTACATGAACGTATGTAATATCTAGTTGAATTATAGCATGATACCCGTTGACTTTGATAATACAATACATTTTTTGAGGTCAGCAATATATATAACACATATATTTACTTGTATAGTACACATATATACTCTAGCATATTTGAACTTAGATATGTTTTATCGATTAAAGTTTTGTTGTTTAACAATGACAATAGTTTTTTTTTTTATGTGGAAAGTAATAGGGTTAATAGCACCAACTCTTTTTGTTATTTCTCACCAAGATACCTACATTGATTAAGTTATCATATTTGCGTAGTGTTTATAAAAAATCTTAAGTATAAATGGATAAATAAATGAATAATATTTATAGATTCAATGAAATGCATGAATAAAGTCTTAAAGGATAAAATTCTATATCGAATAAAAATGAAAAATATAGATCAATTTATAAGAATTTGTGCTACTCTTCTTAATAAAAATATAGACCTATTTACTTTTGACTTTTTAAAATCCTGCCAAATGAGTCATAAAACTAGTAAAGATGTACAATTTTACCATTGAGTATGTTTTTACATGATTATTTGGTAAAGAAAATTTAGACGATTTTTGTTGTTGGAATTGATTGTGCATTTATAATGAAAATGTCAAGACAAGCTTCCTCTTTTTTAAATGTTAAGAACTAAGAGTAGGAATGGGGTGGAATTTTAAATGTTCAGTATTTTACATTATTTGGTCAAGAAAAAAATCGAAAAATGTAACATGGTAAACAGTGGTGGACCCAGGATCTAAACTCAGCCCGGACGGACTTTGACCAGTCAACGTCGACCAATACAGCCCAAAATTTTCTTTGCTATATATGTAAAAGTATTATTCATATATGGATTATTATTATTTATTCCCATAATAATTAATGATCTCGCTGGTTACTCTATCACGGAGCGTGTTATCATACTTAATTATCATTCTCATTAATACCCTCGAGTATTGTATTCTTTCGATTATTTATTTATTATGAATTTAATAAAAGCGATATTTTCATGCCCATTTTTCTTATCATACAAGCAAAGAAGATATATTTTTTATTGTTGGAAGATATACTTTACGAGCATGTGACCACACATGCTTCACACGTGTGAAGTGGAGATCTTGCAACCAATATTCCACATTTTGAATTTACAATAATCAGTATTACCTTTCTGAGATCAATCAGAAAAGGTAGGAGATAATAAAAGACATTTGGGCGGATAAAATCATAAAATATAAAACATAAAAGAAAAAAGGACTTCACTTGGTGGTCGGTGGACCACAGTGGTGACTGGATTCACCGGCAGGCGGAGTGGCGGACAGGGGAAGACTGAAGACGGTCGGAGCGGAGGAAGGAAATCGCGTGGCCTTAGGATGAAGAAGGAAAAATCCACAAATTAATTTCTATTGGGGAAAATGGGTTGGGCTTGGAGTATATAATTAAGTATTGGGCTAAGAAAAAGTAGTCCAAGTGCCCAACCCAATTACAAAAAAAAA
>CAIGRR010058477.1:0-13139 GCA_903798365.1 Fraxinus sp. 1973-6204
GAAAACCCGCCTAAAAGGTGGGAAAGCAATTTCAACCAAAACAAGGAAAATGTGCACGTGTGAGAGAGAAAGAAATCCAGGTAAAATTTTTGCAATCAAACAGGTAAAAAGTAGGAAAATGGAATCCATGTACTAGCCATTGTAATTTCCTGTTTTCAGCAATTGTAATTTCTAGCTTTCAAGCAATCAATGCTCATATGTTCAATGCAGTTCAATTTTATGTTGCAAGATTTCTTTAAATTGTAATCAGATTTTCTTTCGTCCCAAAACGATTGAGAGAAAGCGGAAGATAGTCTAGAGGAGCAGACTACTGATAGTCTAGAGGAGCAGACTACTGATGCACGGTATTCTTTTTTGTGCTAAGAAAAAAGGCAACTCGTGAAAGTTTCCATGGAAAATCAATGGTATCAAACAAGGCCTAAGTAAAATGTTGAAGATGTCTATTTCTAAAAAAATGTTTAAATTATTAATCATTTGTAAAAGTTGAGGATAAGTGCAAATTTTCTTCTTCTTCTTCTTTTTAAATATTTTTAGAGCAAGTCAAATGATATAATTATCTTATTCTTAATTTAAAAATGAACTATAAAATTATAAATAATATTATTTATCATTATGATGATGAAATGTTAGTAACGTGGCAGTCTATGTGGAATAATGAAATTAGACAGTTTAATTTTTCTAAAAAATAGGGTAAGGAGAGAGAGAGAGAGAGAAAGAAATGTGAGGTATAATGAATTTTCACATCATTGATGTTTCTCCTTGCTAGGGCCCGAAACGGATCACGTGAGAAACCGGACTGGAAAATGGGGCTTTTAGCCTTAATGGTTGACACAACTTAAGCCCAGCCCAGTTAACACAAGTTCAACTGTTCAACGAAAAATCACGTGCATAGCACACAGTAGAAGATCGCTGAGTCAGCGAGTCACTCACCAGGTTCGTTATTGTCTGTTAGAAGTTAGAACTTCGAAGTTGGGAAGTAAATTTATTCATGAGAAAAAAAATATAATTATGAATCTAATCAAACATATAAAAAAACAAAAATTAATTCACTCACTCTTGAACCCGCGAAATTTTAACGGGTATGATTTTATTCCAACATTTTCGATTTGTTAGATAATTTTAATTCGTAAA
This sequence comes from Fraxinus sp. 1973-6204, assembly GCA_903798365.1. Taxonomy (NCBI): domain Eukaryota; kingdom Viridiplantae; phylum Streptophyta; class Magnoliopsida; order Lamiales; family Oleaceae; genus Fraxinus; species Fraxinus sp. 1973-6204. Next base: position 1,132 of record CAIGRR010058477.1, read on the forward strand.
TTCTTTTCTTCAAATCTGGAAAATTGACCTTATTAAGTTTATGATTCTCTTAAATAAAAATTCTTTTCGTTTTATGGTATATGGAAATTCGTTCTTCTGTTATCGTCTTTAGATGATTTGATCTATTTTAAACTGATGTGATAATGTATACAGATGTGAATAGATTCTGATGCTATAATAGGCTTTAATCTTTATGTTATTGACATTTGAGATTTTGAACTTCTGATGTTATGAGAATTGAGATGCATTGGGTTTGACAGTCTTGTATGGTGTGGAAATCTTTGTAGGCGGTGATGCTACAGAAGAAGATGAAGAAATTATAGGCGGAAAAAAAAGAAGAAGAAAAAAGATATAGCTAATTGAAAACCCTGGCCGGCTATACAGATTTTATTCAATTAATCCATATTTATAGATAAATTCGAATCAATTGGTTTTTCGATTATCATTTTTTATATGATTTATTTCTCTCTTGATGTGGCTCTGACACAAACATGTAGTATAATAACAGGTCATCTTTTCCCGGTGTGAGAAGCAGGATTTATTGAAACTGGTTTTCAGATTTGATGAAGAGAAGAATGATCGAATACAATAATTTTCTACTTTCTGAGTGTTTTTGGTTGGGGAAGATGGAATAGAATTTCAATATTTTCTAGTACAAGACTTGAAATGGATGCTGATACCATTACACATGGATCAGCTTCTAATGAACATTTTAGTGCTGGTGAAATGGAGGCAGGTGGAGACATTACACTAGAAGTAGAAAGTGCAACCAGAATTTTAACAAGGGTTAAACTAGATTTAGCGCGTTCCGCTGAGAAGTTGGTTAACTTGGACATACTTCTTTTACATGTGGTTGCAAGAGAACATGATTTTGAGACTTTTGTTATAGTGGAAGAATTTGCGTCGGATGGTTGTGTTGAGAAAGCATTAGAATTTGATCTTTTATCCGGGCTTTTGGACTCTGTGGTCAGAGAACTGGACAGTTTTCTGTTCACCCTTCGGACAGAGATTCTTAGTTTCCATGGGATTATGTCTTCATTTGAGCAGCTTGGGGTAGCTTTCAAGGAAATGGAAGAAAATATGAAAGATTGTGAGGAATCCTTGAAGCAATCATTTGAGCAGGTATCTGAAATAAAGGTGCAGTCTGCCAACTTCCAGAGGATCTTGACCACTGTTGGAGATGAAAACTGTAAGTTCATGTATTTGAAACATTTCTTAATTCTTAAAAAAATATTTTTTTGTTTTGGTTATACCCGAATCTATGAGAACATTAAATCTGAAGTTCCCATCTTCAGCTTATTACAAAATTATAAGTCATTGCCTTATTTAATAATAACTAGGCATCTTGACAGGGAAAGATGGCGAGGAGGTTGCAAATTTTGAAAATGGCCATCTTTTAAATCTGAATACAAGTATTAAAATGCAAACTGCAGAACAGCAGAGGTATATTTTGAGGATGCTGGAGAGGTCTTTGGCTAGAGAATTAGAACTTGAGAAGAAGCTAACCGAGTCAAGAGAAACTGACGAAGAATTAAAACTCAGGCTGCAACGAGAAGTTCACTACATTGTGGAAGAATCTGAAGTAACCTGTGAAAGATTGTTTGAAGCAGAATATACTGCAGAAATTCTTTTGGGAATTTCAAAAGAACTATTGAGACGAATCCAGATAATACAATTTAATTTGGATGGTTCCGTTCAGAGAGAAGGAGAGTTGAAATCTAAATTGCAAAACTCTGAGAGCACCATTAAGGATATGGAAAATTTGATTGAAGATCTGCAAGCTAAGGTTTCAAAAGCTGAAAGTCAGACTGAGAAAACCAAAGAGAAACGCACCGTATTGCCAGAATACACTTGCAAACTTAGAAGTAATAAGTTATCAAAGGGGTAGAATGGAGTGCTTGGAAGCATCTTTTCGTCAGGCAGAGGAGAAAAAAATGCAAGGTAAAAGCATTCGGACCAAATTAATAGCAGATTTAGTATTGAATTTGGCTCATGAAAGACACCACCTTAATAAGAAGGTCGCTCTACCACTCTATCATTCATACTTTTGACAGTAATAAGCTTGGTTACCACTTGACTATCCTCCTCATAAACTTTTGGTGCTAAGTAACATATTTCTTTCTTTCTTTTCCTCCCTTTTATTCTTAAGGTTAGAGTAATCTTAGGGAGTTTCAAGTTTGCTATCCTGCATAACAAATCTTGTCACTGAAGGCCATTTAGTAATTTGAAGTTCATTCGCATTGAAGTCAATTCGTATCCTAAGTTATCTGTCAAGATTTAAGAAATGCCATGTATTAAAAAAATGTTTAGCAAAGCCTCGTCTCTTTCTTATTGTAGAATAAGTTCTGGTTTTTCAACTATATTTTAATTCCTAGGATTTGATTTGCATATACTATTTGTTTTCTCCATCCCTAATTCCTCCTCCCTCACTCAACCAGAAGGAGCTATCTGTGCGTGGATTTGATTTCTGATAAAAGTATTTTAAAATTTGTCGTTGTCATATGAATTGTAAGGCATTCTTACTAAAAGATAGTAATTTTGATTGCTTCACCACAAGTCATCTATTAAACACTAAGAATTCTGTGCAATGCGTATGCAGATATCATCATTAAAAAGGGATATAAAAAATTGCAGTAAAGCATTTGCACAAATGTACAAGGATACCTACTGTGTTTCCGAGGAATGATGCCAAGGGAATTGTCAAGTAATTTTTGTCCTCTGAGAACAAGTCCGAGAAAGAAACTTCCACTAACCGAACTACTGAGAAAAAAAAGTAAGCCTTCAGCTATCGGTTACGAGGTAGGCGCTTCAGTTTATATACGTGGTTATCGGTATTCAGATTTAACGTTTAAATATGTAGGAAATAGTTCAGAGTTTAGATGGATCTGAAGGAATTCTTTATGTTTGCTAGGCATGACATGGGTACACCTTTCTTTGGGGCCCTGATCGTGGCCTAATAGGTCATTATGAATCATCAAATACCATAAATATGGATTGAAGGATATATAGATTGTTCGAGGCATATTAGATGTATTTGCTAAATTTTTAGTTGCATGTCTGCTCTTGAAAGTGTAGAAAATGAAAATGACAATTTACCGACTATCAAATCCAGTCCCATGGCTGAATAAACTGGAATAGAAGGGGGATAACTTAATTTTTTCTGTTGTGAAGGGTAGTGTATTACATCCTATAAAGTAAGTCCTACTATTTATCTTTTTTATCTGTTTGTTTTGAAATGGCCAATCAAAGAATTGATTTCTAGTACTGAGAAAATAAGTTTAACATCTAAGTTTATTATGAAGAAAGTGTCTCTTGCCCTGAATTTTTTGGTTTGTATGGGACCTCCTCACTCCAACCTCCATAGTAAAAAGATCCAGGCAAAAGGGGAAAAATTCAACGCTGGAGGAAGCAAAGATGGGTTTGGTACCATGGGAGTGGCAGAATGGTGTCTCCTACATGACCTAATTTTGGTTAAAATGAAAACACAGAGACAAACACAAGGTTCATAAATGTGTGTTGAGCCACGACTCGCAGAGAAAGAAAATGATAGAGACTGGTAAGAAAGAGAGGGGGCAGAAAGATATAGAGAGAAGAATGTAGTAGAAAAATCATAATTGATTGATATAAAATGAAAAATCTGCGTTCCCTTTTATAGAAAAAGATTTTACAGGTATTTCTAACGAATAACTACTGAGAATAATAAAATTCTAGTGGAGTATAGCTAATAAAACCAAGTTTAAATCAAACTCTACATTTAATCTTCAAGTCTTTTTAGATTGTGAAGATGAAAATATAGGTTCTTACCACTGCCAAGTTTTTCAAGAAAATGCCTCTGAATTTCCAAAAGAAACATTCCTCCATGAATCTCTTTCTGCTTTGTTTTAAGGGATGAAAATATAGATCAACTTATAAAGGATTGAGTTTTACCTTTTATTAAGGTTGACTTTTTAAGATAGAATTCTAAATCTTAATTTGCTATCAGAGCTATTAAACAATTCGATCCGATTAAGACTAAAAAAAAAGAGCCCGCGGATTTCAATACTAAAAAAAATGAGCATACAAATTTCAAGATTGATTTGCTCAAATGACCATCTTGTGAGGATATAAAGATGAAAAACATGGACCAATTTATAAGAATTTGGATTATTCCTCTCAACAAGATTGACGTTTTAATATGGAAATCCAAATCTGAACATTTTATGATACCAATTTGGTTCGCTTTCGTGTTGCTCTTTTCCTTTTCAACACCTTCGTGATCCATTCATCAAGAACAAATCCTCCCTGGTGTACTAAGACAGGCCAAACATATAAAGATTAAATAATATCAACAAGAAAATAAAAAAGACGCAAAAGATTCACATGGAAACCCCAACACGGGGAAAAACCATAGAGGAGTACCAGAAGAATACAGTATAAATAGAGGCAAATAATAGTTAGGAGTCATTATAACACAATATGATACTCTTGGCATACAATTCAACCTCAAATATAGTCATTCAAATACTAGGTATAAACCATAGGGAGATTGGCACCTCACCAAATCGCTGACCGAAATCACGAATCAGAAAACTTGATTTTGGAGTGTCCAATCCACAATCACAACATTCAGATTGTAGTTCATGATGTTTGGATGTGTCAGCAAAATATTAGCCCAATCAGAGAAGAAATCAACATGTAATGAGGACTTCTTCGAGACTTGATCTAATTGTGGTAGCTTACTGTCTTTACTCTAGATTGGCTTATTTTCTCTCCTCTTAATTCGAAAACTGCAGCTGTAAATCTTGATAAGAGGCAACTTCTAAGCCTGCTTCAAGATGCAAAAAATAAGTGGTTGGGTGCAATATGAATAGCCATGAATCGAGTGTTATTCATTAACTTCCATTTGGCTCATAACTTTAAATGAGCATAACATGACTAATAATCTGAATTGACCAAGATAATCCAAGTCGAACTTCATCCTTATCGGAGGGAGAAGCAATAGGATGTTAACATACTGGAAAAAGAATCTCAAACTTAACTTTGTTAGGATGTTTCAAAAACATGAGACTGCATATGCAGGATGTGGTTCTTGCTGCCCATCTTCTGTCCCTACATCACATAGGATAAGCTTGCTATCAGACGCATAATCGGCCCATCTCATCTCACAAATTAACATATCCAGGTTCTCGTATATCTCTTTACATCTTGGATTTGTTGATTTCATCTTGTATATCTTATCACTTTCCTCAGAACCTAGATATCTTGATTTCATCTGATATATCTCAATCCAGCTGCAGCCTGGTTCTTTTTTCGGCCTACTATACCTCATTACTTTCCTCAAATTTGAAACCAAAGTCCACATCTCTACATCAGCACAAATATTCAATAGAAGAACATAGGCTGAAGAGTCCTCAGGGTCTAATTGCAGAAGAGAACTTGCTGCTTTTTCTGCCACCTCGACATTCTCATGCATCTTGCAAATACTAAGCATCTCCAAATTACATCATCCGCCTGGAAAAGCATTTCTTCAATAAGCGTCAGAGCATCTGTAACTTGACCTGATTCACTGAGCATATCCACCATAGATGAGTAATGTCCCAACTGTGGATCTAATCCATAGTCAGTTTGCATTGAGTTGAAGTAGAACAACCTTCTTTCAACAAGACAAATATGTGCACAAGCACGAAGAACTGCCACAAAAGTTGCATGATTTGGTCTCATGTTCTGAAGCTGCATTTTCTCAGAAGTTAGTAAAGCTTCTTTACCTAGACCATGATTAGCATTATAGCATAGGCACAAACTACAGCATTCCATGCAATAAAATCCCGATTTAGTGATTTGTCAAACATCAACCTAGAATCCTTAATGTTTGCACACTTTGAATACATTATTTTTTGTGCGAACTCTATGCATGTTGTGTGGTTCTAATACAAGATTTAAATTAATGCATTGAAAAAATGTGTTATATGGTATAATAAATAGTGTTATTCTCATCTCAACTTCTAAAAATGTCATCATTGCACTTAGTTAGCATCTATTGTTGCTACTAGATATTGTCAGGCCGGCAACAATTACATGCAACGTGTCGTCAAGAACGTCATATGTCGATGAACTGACAACAATTACATGTAATGAATCGTAAAAAATGCTAGTTGTTGATGAATTGACAACAATTCCATGCAATATGTTGTGAAGAATGCCACCTTCAATTATTATGACTACAATTACATGCAATGTTTCGTCAAAAATTCGACATTAACCGATAACAATTACATCCAACATATTGTCAAAATCGTCAATTGTTTTATGAATCGAAAACAATTCCATGCAATATGTTGTAAAGAATGCCACTTGTGAATGATTGTGTGTTAAATATTTTGTGGGTAACTTTCACTAAATTATTTTTATATTAAAGTAAGTTATAAAATAAAAATCAAATAATTATACAAAACAACTCTACTTAGACCCTTGTTTATGGAGATTAAAATCAAATTTTTAGTATATTTTAATAGAAGTTGATGAAATGTGTTGTTGAAAAACTCATAAAATATGTGGTTAAAATGAATTGTTGACTTTGACTTAAATTAAAATCTAAATTTTAATCGATACCAAACATAGGCTTAATCTCAAACTCTTCTTAAACTTGCTCAATTTTTACATCTATAACTAGTTTAGTTAATACCTAAATATTCCAATGTAAACAAAACAAATTGAAGGGAAAAAAAATTTATTGCTCTCATAAATTAGGGGAAGAGAATAGCTTAAAAAAGACTTTGAAACAAAACTCGCTCCCCAAACCCGGTTCCGTTATACGACGTCGTCAAGAAAACCATAAAAGGAAAATATCCTACACAAAATAAATAAATTTAACGTCAGAGTAAAATTACGCTTCACCCTCCCTTCAATTTTTGTCATGGCGGAGGTATCAAACCTCCACCGCTTCAACCACCGCCAACTACCGCAGCAACAGCAAACCAGAATCCCAATTTCCAACCCCACCAATGGGCCCCATGAAGAAGAAGAAATCTCTGCGCACAGTCCATTTGTCATCGATTTGGATTCATTATCCCCTCCCAATAACGCGAACCCCTCTTTCTTCATACCTGATGATTACGACAATAACTTCAATTTCGGGTTTGATTTAAATATAGAATCCGAAAACTCGGTATCTGAATATGCGGATTCATTGGCGGACCCGAATTGCTTTTTCTATGGAGGAGGGGAATATGAGGAGGAGATGAATTTTGTTACCGATCTGTTCGAGTCTCGTGAAGCCCATTTTCCGGACCACCCGATTTGGGAGTTTGATTCGGGTCTCTCGGAGGATCTGGGCATGGAACTCGGTTTCGGTCCAGGTCTCGTGTCAGCAGCGGAGGTTTCCCCGCCAGTGGGACTTAGGGTTGTTAGTATGGATTCGGAGTCTGATTCCGAGGAATTCGAGGTAAATTCAGGGTTTATTGATAATAATGATGACAATTTTGATGATCTCAATTTTGATGGATTTGGGGTTAGTTATCTCATTAATGAAAATGAAAGGGAAGAGTTTGAATGGGAGGAGGTAAATGAGAGAATCCAATTTGATGAAAGCGAAATTTTGAATTCTGTGATTGATAGAATCGAGGAAATCTCAGTTTCCTCAGATTTTTCATCCTCCGAAGGTGAAAATCTACAGTTAGGTGTTGGGAGAGGAGGAGGAGAGCGGAATATTGAGTGGGAAGTGCTCTTGGCAGTGAATAATTTGGACAGGAATTTTGACTTTGAGAGCCAGGACGAACCTAATAATGGGAATGAAGTTCCTCACCTTGATCTCTCAGAAGACTATATCTTGACTGTGGAATATGGTACCCTTTTTGGGCAATTGGTGGAGAATGAGAATGCTTGGAAGGGTAGTCCACCTGCTGCGGAATCCGTCGTAGAGAATCTACCTTTGGTGGAGTTGACAAAAAAGGAAACGGGGGAAAATAATGACACGGTTGTCTGCACCATTTGTAAGGACGATGTTTTGATTGGGGAGAAGGTGATTAGAATGCCTTGTTGTCATCTTTATCATGGGGACTGCATTGTGACATGGCTCACAATTAGGAATACTTGCCCAATTTGTAGGTATGAGCTGCCTACAGATGACTTGGATTACGAGAAGAGGAAGACTGACAGGAGTGGTGTGGGAATTGCTTCTCGCTCTGTTGATGATCTTAATGCGAGGTACAGTTTTGAACTTTTGCCTTGAAAATGTGTATTAGTCTGTAGAATATGGCAATAGTGGGTATACTTTACCTTTTCAGTTAGGACGTGAATTTCCTTTTTGCATTATGGAATGACGAGGTAGCAAAACTTGTAAATCAATATTTGATTGAAGTTCATGTGAATTTGTCATTGTATAAATTCTATTTTGCGACTCCATGTGTAATGGTACAGTGAAAAATTCAGAGATGAATGGAATTTTAGAGTTTTTGGGTCATCCTGATTTTCTGGTTTCACTCTCACGATGAAGTTGTTGATGAATATTTCTACAATTTTATCACGTTCTGATTTTAATTGGTTGGGTAAGTAGGAATCTGTCCAGAATTCGTGTGTCTAGTTGGTTTGCCAGGCTGAAAAACTTGGGAGACCCAAGTGTATATTTGAGCATGCAGACTTTTGATATCTTCTTTAATGTAATTTTGGGGCAAGTTCCGGCCCCCAGGTGCCAGTTCTCATTTAAGATAAGGAAAAGAAAAAATGAAAAGATTGCCGGTGGAGGGATGAATGCGTGGATCAAGGGCAAATTGGCTTTTCATTCTGTGTTTAAGAGACTTCTCAGCTATCTTACATTCGTAAACAAGTATGGCTATTGTCAGATGATGACTACTGACTATGAAGCAAATATCTTGTATGCAAACCCAATTTATTAGCTTTTTCTAGAATCAAATTTCTTGTATGCAAATCTGATTCATTATCTTTATCTCTCAGCATATGTTGAAGTAGAGTATAAAAATTCAGTTGCAGGTTTTTCAAGACTCATTGCACATGAGTGTCAGAGTGTATATATAACCTGTCATAGCTTTTGAGCATTTTGGGCAATTTAGACAAAATTTGTACCGAGGATGATTCCCATAACTTTACATTGAAACTCGTTGATTATGCTAGAATCTTTCTTGTAGCTTAATATTTTAGCATTCACTTGCATAATTACAGCTAGAGATATTTCCCAGCAGGGTCAATTTCTATTCGTTAATGCTGGTTGAACATTCTATATAAGGTATCAGTATCGTATCAAATTAGCTGAAATGCCTAACACAGATGAAGACCTAGGTGTGTTTACTGCTTCTTAATAATGTACAGAAGAAAGAATATGCATTTGTGTAAGTTCTCAGTATATAATTTCCTTTGACGAGTTTTAAGACAGTTCGTTTTTGCAGTTGGAACGTTATCCAGGTACTATTTTGCTAATTATTCAAACAGGAGTATCTTAAATAAAGTTTTAAATTGAAGGCATGAGCAGTTTGATTGTGATTCTGCAATTTGTACAACTTAGAATCAGTCATATACTGGGTGTAATTTGTAAATTTGTAAAGTTTATGTGATTTTTTAAGTCGATAATTTTGAGGCGGTGGTGGAGTACACAATTTAAGTAGTCGTACGTCACGAACTTGGATTCTTCTTGTGCATTCTTGGGTGTAAGCTTCACTTACAACTGCGAGTCTTTGATTGTGTTAACAGGTTCAGAATGATCAATCAATCCCTTCATTTTCGTCCAAATTCTACGTTATTGGGAGAGCTGTATCTTCAATAATTATCATTGTGAACTATTGTTTTAAATATTTAGCGCTACTATGAAGAGAAAAATGTGAAAGTTTGGTATCGTGGAAGGAAATCTTGCTTTTATTTTTATTTAACAAATCCAAACGGCACATATAGGGAACCAACTTAGCACTTTAAAGGTAAAGGGCCGGAACTGACATGAGGTTCATTAAACGGCTGCCTCATGCCCAGAGTATTTAGGGGCCATAATTTTTTATTTTTAATTTTTTAATTTTTTTAAATATGTAATAAAACATTGACGTGACACTTGAGTTCAAATCTCACAAATGTAATTTAGTGGTTGAGGTTCCTATTCAGAACTGTTACAGATGGAAACCACCAGTTTGATCTAGGCATGAAGAAATGATTAGACCACTTGTTTCTTAACACCACCTATAATCTTTTAGTTTCCAAATCTTTCCAATTTTCTGTGTAAACAAAACTTAAATTTTTTAAAAATAAAATGTTGATTTTTTCCCCTGATAGCTCTATTATTATCTTCAAATGTCGGTCTTTGATCTGTTCATGTGCCGCGACCTAGCACCTTAGCACCGTTGACAGCATTGAGCGTAGTGCCCCCGACCAAAAATCACAGAGTAGTGATCAATAGTGAAATTGTTATAAGCTTTAGTGATTAAATGGATCAAAAATAAAAACGTTACTGACCAACTTAAAATTTCGCACAAATCTCAGCGACGGCCATTGAAATTAACTTATGAAAATACATTTTCATGTAAATTGTAGGATTTTAGAGAGACTAGTATTAGATAATTGATCTTGGATTATATAAAAGTGTTAGATCTTGTAGTATGTGATGTCACATTGCATGACCCAGTGTCCTCAAAACTGGCTAACTGATTTCTTTTTTGTTATCGCTCATGACTCATTTCAAGACTTATTATGATCAAAACGGATATTACTTGAATTTGTTCTCTCACATAACAATTAGAACTACCAGAGCTCTACTCCGTGAGTGTGCATTGGGTAAACCTCACTTCATGTGCAGTAGTTCGCAAATCACACATGAGAGATAAACCGCACTAGACAAGCCCGGTACGATGGATTTGATCGAAAAAGTGTTGACAGGGGAAAAAAATAGGCCTTCATTTACGATTTAAATAGTTGGTTGGTCTCTAACTTTTAAAAAGAAGCGAAGTTGGTCTTCATCAACATTTCATCATAGTTATTTAATCTGTCTTCAATGACTGAAAATTGTCAAAATATCTATCTAAACATCACATGCTGGATGGTTCTCTCATGTCCAATTTTATGAAATTAGGTTTCATGCACCTAGAAAATTTGAAGTGAGGAAAGTTTCATAATGGTCCGGTGCGAAAATCTAGACAGTCTTGTTCATTAGGGGACTAATTGTGAAAAAAAAAAAATTGAAAGTACGAGTTCGTTTTTAAAACTTGAGGATAAACTTGTAATCAATTTTCCCTCAATATCGTCAAGATGAACTAATTTTAGGTGTTGCCTGTTGGGAATATTTTCACTAAGAGAGAAAATAAAGAAGAAATCAACAATTATGACCAACAATAAAATGAATAAAATCATGATGAAACTTTAAATTTAACAATGGAAATAACTAAAAGAAGACGATAAACTTATCTTATATTTACGCATATTGTAGTGTCTCCATTTGTAAACTTTGATCTTCCACACAAAGACTTGAAAANGGAATATTTTCACTAAGAGAGAAAATAAAGAAGAAATCAACAATTATGACCAACAATAAAATGAATAAAATCATGATGAAACTTTAAATTTAACAATGGAAATAACTAAAAGAAGACGATAAACTTATCTTATATTTACGCATATTGTAGTGTCTCCATTTGTAAACTTTGATCTTCCACACAAAGACTTGAAAGTAACCAATGCAAGTAATCAAGAACTTTAATGACATGAAAGGCTCAAACACAATAAACGTTGTTCTCAAACAATATTTGCCCTTTTTCGATACAATTTTGGTGCTTAAAGGTCTTTCGACAAATGGTTTGGAGGATTAATCAAGCATTGTTATAGAAATACCAAAGCACTAAGTATTTCTACCTAAACTTGAGAACACAAAGAGGGAAATATGAATATGGAAGAAGAAAGAAGTTGTTTCTTTTCATTTTGGAATGAATCTTATATGTGTTATGTTTTTTCAACACCTTCACAAGAAATAGGATCATCTATATATAGTCCTCAGAAAATGTGTACGAAATGGTACCAAAATATTTTCAAAAGGCACCAAATTCAAA
>CAIGRR010058523.1:0-14433 GCA_903798365.1 Fraxinus sp. 1973-6204
TCATCTGATTTTTGAAATAAAAACTCGTAAATCTGAAATTTGAGATTGAAAGTTTAAAATTCTGATATGATGTAATTTCTACTTTAATTAATTGGATTAATTAAATATTGAACCGGGTTAAACTTAAAAGACGGGCCAAGTCCACTTAAACTTCTATTAATAAGCCGTTTGAATTTCAGAAAAGAATAGAACACAATTCATTATCTTGCCAACACAAGAAAAGAGAAACCCCAATTTTCTCTCATTCTTGTTCCCTGTGTGGATCTCCATTGGAGGCTGGACAATTGAACAGCTGTGGATTACAGATCGTGATTGTTCGTTGATATTAGTAGCATCGACAATATTTAATATGCTTAATAAGAAGAAAGTCAAACAATCTACACCCAACGTGTAACACCCTATGCTGGGCCGCCTACCGCCATAAGACCCTCTACATTCATGTCGGACCACCTACAACTATGAGGCACTTTATGCATATACTGGGCCGGCCACCACTACGGGATCAATGCAACACTTAACCATAAAAATACCATTGAGTTGGATGGAAATCAATAGACGGTTATCACGGGCACAACGAACCCCTGGAAATGGAGGCCCATCACTCAAGACGTGGGGGTAGTGCAAAGCTTTACGTGGAACACGTGTCACGATAACTCTCTAACAGTCGATTTCATTGAACTTGAATTCAAAAATTAGTGGAGGCATTCACTTTGTCGTATTCAATCTATAGTTCTAATAATCATAATTAAGAAGCACGCATAAGATTAATCCTATAATCACACAAACGCTAAATTAACTGCCCCCATTGACCGGTTGATAATGATGCCTTTCTTTTAAGTTCAAGCTATTAAAAATACGTGATTTCAGGTCTTTGTCCTCGATAGCTAGGTGCTTTTATCGTTTTATTACTTAAATTGATTTGAATTAAAATAATTCTTTTATAAAATTATTAATATATGCAATCTATAGTGGTGATATTAATCATAATAAGAACCACTTGATAAATTACTGCAATAATTGCGCAAACACCAAACAATACTCCCACTAACATGGTGATAAGCACGCCTTTCTTTAAGGTGAAGCTAGTAGAATAAAAAGTGTTTTGGCTTATTTCGATTCGTATAATATTGAGATTGTATCGTTGACTCCATTCCAATATTACATGTAGACGAAGCATTATCGTGAGCACATCATGACAAACGAAGACAACAATATTGACATACGAATGCATTAACATGAGTACATGTGGACACACGAAAGTAGCAAAAATGAGCACACAAAAATTGCAAGACAAGCATATCGCATCATGCTATAACAGCAACACGGGCACACAAGTTCATAAAAAGATGATTAAGAGGGTGTTTGGTAGATATTAAAATCGGATATTAAAATTGAAAAACTAGCCGTTATTGTTAACTTTTAATAGACGAGTGAGACCCAATAACAACTATATTTTCAATTTTAATTGGATTTTGAACCAAAATTGCAACACAAGCATATCGCATCATGCTATAACAGCAACACATGCAAACAAGTTCATAAAAAGATGATTAAGAGGGTGTTTGGTATATATTAAAATCAGATTAAAATTGAAAAATTAGTCGTTATTGTTGACTTTTATTAGACGAGTGAGACCTAATAACGACTATATTTTCAATTTTAATTGGATTTTGAACTATACCGAACACGCCTTAAGTATATAAATTGTAAGAAATCTTAGAGAAAATTTACAATGAAAACACAAAATTAACACATATTTGTTCATACATTACGTAATTAACACTAAGAACATACATTTTTTTATTAACTCATTATCAATGCTACATTACATTTGAGCTTGCGTATTTATTTTTAGTCATTTATTGTTTGTGTGAACTGTATCGGTATTAAGCCCTTGTTGATGGTCATTATGAAAAAAAAATGACGTTTTGAATTTTGATTTTTTGAAGAACGTATTATTAAAATGTAGATTTTTTTTTTAAAATTAACGTATAGAATATTTGATTGCCTTAAAAGGGAAAATCGATTAAATCAGTATAATTAATCTCCACGATTCTATAATATCTCTGCGTGACACATATTCATAAAAATCATATAAATAGAAAAGCAGAAAAGAGGGGCCCAACAAGTGGCGGGGTTTCACATAAAGCCAAACGCTCCCTCCGCCACCTTCGGCCATGTTGGCGGCGAACCGCTAGCGCTACCCCTTCTCTTTCTCTCGCTATCACGAGAAAGCCGAGTAAGCAAACTCTTCGTCATCATCAATGCCTTCTTTCTCACTCAACATCTCACACGCATTTACTTATTGTATGTATATCTGTATCTATACATTTTTTTTTTCTGGTTGCTTCGTTACTGAATTTTCATCTTTCACTTTTTATTTTCTGTTTTTCTATTTTGATGCACACTCAGTGAACACAAGCTCATTACTTTGTTCTATGTTTGAAATCGCTGCACGCAAACAGAAAAATAAAATTTGAATCTGAAGTTGAATTCTGCATTGTTTCGTTTGTGACAGGGGATTTGAAATTTTGTACAAAATCGGGATTTGTGAAATTTATATTCTGTAAGGGAGTTTTGAGGATTGAGTATAATGGAAAAGGAGAAGAAGAAGTATCCTATAGGAGCAGAGCATTATACTCTGTATGAGGAGATCGGGACAGGTGCCAGCGCCTTGGTTCATCGAGCTCTTTGTAATCCTCTCAATGAGATTGTTGCAATCAAAATTCTCGACTTTGAACGTGGTAACTGTGATCTGGTAATTCTCTTGTTCTCAAAATTTCAGCCAGGAGGTTCGAATGTTGCCCACTAAAATAATTTCTCACTTTTTTTAACAATGCTTTCTCCAAAAATTCACTTTTCACAATATCTATTCTCAAAAAATCTACATCAAACATGTCAGTTATATGAAATTTTCATTGTTTTGCTTGTTCAATATTTGATGTATTTGAACAATTTTGGGAATTTTGCTTCTTAGAATTTTTCAGAGTAAGATCCGAGTCTAGAATATGAATAGAGCATGTATGAAGAAAGATTATATTTTGCAATTTCGTTAGCTGAAACATATAGTATTTCTTGTTAGTTATTATGCATAATCACCAGCATATACAAATTGTTTCACGATTAAGAGCTTGGAAATACATGCAAATTTAAATTGGTTTTTTCGAACATGTAATCGTGATAATATTTTGATTATATTTAAGATGTCAAAACCATTTAGTGTCTCAACCATTGATGGCCCAAAACATTAAGGTGGTACGTACTAGAGTTTAAGAACACTAAATGAAGTGGCCACCTAGTTCGTGGCCATGAAATTGTAAAAAAAAAAAAAAAAAAATCTTGAAGAATAATTTTCTACTCTGTTATTTTTGGAAATCAATTATCTTATCTCTGTTTGGATGAAGGTCATGTTGGCCCAAGTTGATAGTAGCTCGATTATGTTTTAACTTTGTAGAAAGTGAAGAAGTGGTGAAGATACCTTATTTGACAACATCTTATCAGCAATTACATTTTTAGAGCAGATCCAAGTGACTCGTGAGATGTTTTTTATTTTAAAGAGTCAAACTTGCTCTTTATTTTGACTTTTTAAAATAAAGAGTGGATTTTGCTCTCTATATTTGGAGAGCAAAACTCACTCTCTATTTGTATTTTATCTAAATTGCCTTTAATAAAATTGCAAGTTTCAATGCTCTACTACTTAAATTATTAATATAATATATTGAATATTTTAGCTATTGACATCTAAAATATATACATATAATTGAATAATGATGGAAAATAAAATAAAGAGCAAAAAATAAGAGTTTATTGGAGTGTATTATACTCTTTAAATTTAAAGATTCTCTCTATTAAGACCATGCTATTAAAAAATAAAGAATCTTTTGAAGATGCTCTTACGTTGTAATTAAGCACAAGTTTTACTATGTTGCTAAAGTAGGTTCCTTTCTTACCATGCCTTGGAGTCATCTGTTTATAATTTATGTTCCTACTTTCATCTGGAATCTTGTTACTTATTTAATTGTGATTGAATATCAAATAATCCTAGAAAGAAGTCATTCTGTAGGAAACCATTGTGGTATGATTACTTTCTTTGCCCTTGAAATATCATTGTTTAGGTTTATTCTGTGGTTTTTGAATTTTTCTTATCCTGGACAACACAATGAACTACTTCTCCTGACTGGTTCTTGCATTTTACCCCTAGAATAACATTTTACGGGAAGCACAAACGATGGTTCTGGTTGACCACCCCAATGTTCTCAAATCACACTGCTCCTTCGTTATAGATCATAATTTATGGGTTGTAATGCCTTACATGGCTGGAGGTTCTTGTCTACACATATTGAAGGCCTCACATCCAGATGGTTTTGAGGAGGTTGTCATTGCTACAGTTTTGCGTGAGGTGTTGAAGGGCTTGGAATATCTTCATCAACATGGTCACATTCATCGGGATGTTAAAGTGAGTGATTAACTTTTATATAGATGCCTACAGCATGATTTGCAGTTTTACGTTAACAAATCCTTTCCTCAGTTGTCTTGCAACACTTCATTTATTGAGCAGCTAAATTACAAATCATTGTTACAGACTTGCAGTGTATACCTGCTAACATCATGGTAATCTTGGGAAAATTAACTAATCCCTTAACAAACTTCATAATAGTTCTGAAGCCTTCAAAAGAAATATGGTTGGTTCAAAGTAATCCCTAAAGTTATGGATAGTGTTCCACCTAGATAATATAATTATACTTTATAATAACTGTTCATAAACATATATTTAGATTACAGCATAGGAATAATCTCTAAGTTTTGATCATGGGCATGACTTTTGAACTCCTTTCTTGTTTCCCATTTTGAACACCAAAGTTTCGACATGACTTCCTTCTCATTCATCAAACAAACAGAGCTTTTGGTTTGCATTAAGAAGCATCTTCTTTCCATTTTGTTGGAGTTTTCATTTCGTAGATTTCAACACTTTTGGCTCATTTACATATAAAATATTTGCCCATAAATTGTGATTACCGATTGATTGCCTGAAATACTCATGTCCATCAGATCTTACTAGAGTGGCCTTCTATTGCAAATTTGTTGAAGTTGAACTTGGAAAACTGATAATCCTTTTAATTATTTTAAAATTGGAATTCACTCATAGCAATATCAAAATAGAGTCCCTGCTAGTTGACAAGCTGGCCTCCTAACGAAGTTTTAATTATTCCAGGAGTTGTTCTCTTGAGTCCACTTATTAAAGCGTTATGCAACTCAGTAACTTTAACCTTTCAGGCAGTTGTAATTTCCCCTTCCCATTGCTTTAGATTTTGATATGGATACGACAAGGTAAGGTGCCATTGAACTCATTGAAGTTATATGTAGAAGAGAAGTGACTATAGTTCACCTGAAAGTTTTAAATTTTCTACTAAAAGTACAAGGAAAAACTTTATCTGCACTGCTATCATTTAAGGTTCAGTTTTTTATTTTCTTATAGTGATAGCAGTTGATATAGATCCTGAGAATAAACAGTAGCATCAATTAGCACTCAACCATTACTGAAGGGGAGCTTTTTCCAATACTCTAATAGTAAAGTAACACCAGGGTACTGGCACGTGTTTTAGGATAGAGCATAAAGTTCTATTTGACACTTATCATCTTAACTTTGGACAACATTTCTTTCAGGCTGGCAATATTCTCATTGATACTCATGGTGGAATCAAACTGGGTGATTTTGGTGTTTCTGCATACTTGTTTGATTCAGGTGACAGACATCGCATGAGGAATACATTCGTGGGGACTCCTTGCTGGTATGCAGATTTAACTGTTACTTGAGCACTCGTTTTTCCTTGTGTGGTTGATCGTCCACCGCAATTCACTTCTTTTTGTCTGTCCTTTATGACTAGAAACACGGCAAACCACAAATATGTCCATTATACTTATTCCATAAAGATTATGGAAAAACCTAAACGTTAATAACACGTTGATCTTGCTTCTAGAGTGTTGGCTTCATCCATCACTTGTCAATCTGTTCCTTGTAATAGGAGCATATTTGTGGTTTTGCAGGATGGCACCAGAGGTTATGGAGCAATTGCATGGTTATGATTTCAAGTTTGTCTACACGCTGCTTTCATTTTTGTACTCTTGTTATCCTAATTGAATGTTTCAACATGTAGCTGAGTTAGTTGTTTTGCTATTTTACAGAGCAGATATTTGGTCTTTTGGTATAACTGCTTTGGAGCTTGCACATGGCCATGCACCTTTTTCAAAGTATCCTCCAATGAAGGTGCTTGTTGATATAATGACACCTTTTCTGGTTTTATGGAAGTCTATTACATTTCCAGGATCCACATTGTATGTTGCATACTTTACTTTTGCAGGTATTGCTTATGACCTTGCAAAATGCACCACCTGCTCTTGATTATGAGAGAGACAAAAAGTTTTCTAAGGTATGTATGTAACAATCATTAATTGACTAATGATTGTAAGTCATACTTTTGACATGTGTTCTCTCTGACTCTATGTTTGCTTTCTGTAGTCTTTTAAGCAGATGATTGCTAGTTGTTTGGTGAAAGATCCATCAAAAAGGCCATCAGCAAAAAAGCTATTAAGGCATTCATTTTTCAAGCAAGCTAGATCAAGTGATTATATTGCAAGAACTCTTCTGGAGGGGCTCCCAGATCTTGGTGATCGTCTTCAGGCAATAAAGGTGCATGATCTTTTGAGGATGTAATACTGCTATAAGTTGTCAATATTACCTGTACGGTATGTTCCATTAATGGATGCATGTTTGAAAATTAACCTAGAGAAAGGAGGAAGATATGCTTGCACAAAAGAAAATACCAGATGGGCAGAAAGAGGAAATGTCACAGGTTTGGTTTCGGCTTCATAAGTAACACATAGATATCTTTGTATATTGATACACTGGAGATATACAATTAATAATCTTTCTGATTTACCATTTACTGAAAGTAGGACATTGCTATAAAAAATTAACAATAGCCTAATATCTAGTATTTTTTTTATTTTTTTTGTGTCAATTAATCTCTATTTTAATGATGGCAGAGTTCCTTCATCTGTTCTACATGCACAAGGCTATTATACGCTGGTTCTTTATCAGCTACGTTATACTTGGTTTTCTGTATTTTTAACAACCTTAAAAATCTTTGCAGAACGAATATAAACGTGGGATTAGTAGTTGGAACTTCAACCTTGATGATATGAAGGCTCAGGCTTCCTTGGTATACAATTCTGTTTAGCCTTCTGTCAGTCTGTGTTTTCAAGTTTGTGTGACTGGTGCAAATATTTGGTTGACAATGAATATATGTAATCTTTTCTCGTGTTCAGATCCAGGATGAAGATATTATAGTCGAAAAAGACGACGATATGCACGCTAAACAACTTCCGCATCAGTTAACTTCGTCCAAACAATTATCACAGCTTCAAAGTCCGTTGTCTTTTACAAGTCAATATTCAGAAGTTGCAGATTCTGTACGTTTTTACCATTTTTGTGGTTCTATATAAAGGCAGATAGCTGTTGGATCTTCTCTGGTGCCTAACAATATAATTGTTCACAGGTTGATAATAGCGAGCCTGCTTCTCTCTCATCAGTAGACTCTACTAGTAACATGTATGCACATCATAATTATATGTTTCCCATATACTTTACATCATGTTTATATCACCTATAATTCTGATAACTATATTTTACTGTTTTAATTAAATATTTAGCAGTATGCAATTGTAGACAAGTATTTATATTTGGGAACTTTTCATTAGATCTTTCAAAAACCAGTTCCCTTGGGGTATGCTAATCAAACTTATTATAATGTTTTAAGGAGTAATCATGAAAAATCTGCTGATCATGCAAGCTTTGCGAGTTCGACCATTGAGCAGAAAACATTGCATAATTTGTCTCCTGGCAGCAGGAATCACATGGAGAGTAATTTGTCAGGAAAATCAGAATCAGATATTACTGGAAAATTATTGGAGGAAACTTCATATTCTCCCCAGAGGTATGATGTTGGATTTACACGATCACTGACGTGTCCATTCCTTCTTATTTTTCTGAAAAATCAAGCGTTGGCTTGTCGTGACCATGTTGCGTGCATCATAGTCATACGTAGATTTAGATCCAAATATTTTTCGCCTCATGACTTGGGTTCCGACAAAACTATCTGTTGTAGGTGTTCCTTCACTAGACACGTGCTTGGCCTTTATTACATATTGTCACCGCACTAAAATAGTGATTATGTTTTGATAGATACCTACGCTAGGCATTCATAGTATATATTAAATGACCTCTTTATCAACAAGACAAACACTCAACATTTACTAAGTCAAGAAAATAAAATTTTCAAATCAACGTTTAGTACTCTACGATTGAGAATGTTGCTTTAGTATGCATATGTTATAATTCTACAAGAAAACTCAGGGTAGAAAGTAGACACAGAGGTTGAAATTCTGATTATATAGAAAATGGTAGGGCGGATAGTATTTTTATGAAAAAGAACTTATTGTTCATAGATATTATAGGTATTTGGCTATATAGAAAATGCATTTATAATTATCTTGTAAAAAAAATGCTTTTATCATTCTCTTTCCATTTTTCCTTTCGTTTGGAGTGACAAAATAATAATGGCATTATTTTGAAATGTAATGGTCCATAATGTTCCTCTTCCTTGCATCTGATCATGTGTCTTTTAATTCTTAAACATGAACACATACAACTATTTATAGAGATGGAAAATGAAATTGTACCACCCGACTGATTCACTATTCTGTTGATTTTCTTATATGTACCTTAATGTTATATACGTTGATTTGATGGTCTCATATGTTTATTTCATGCCTTGTTTAAATCATTGGTTATCCTAGCTGAAGTTTGGTATCTTCACTTGGACATTTTCCAGCACTTTCTCATCTAAAAAAGAGAGTTGACGATTTAAAGATGTTTAGAGGGCTATAACTCTTCTCCATCTCTCTTCTTTATCCAAGCATATCTTTTGCATTTAAACACGTCAGAATAAAACATACCATTATTTATAGTTATTTTTGGCATCATTTGGTCCCTCCTACTACACACATCATAATTTTTCTGTAGTGTACAAAATAGTATCTGATCAAAAAAGTTTTGCACTACTCTCTATTTCGAGTTTAATATATTAGGTTAAGGGATAAGTGCAGTACAAGATTTTTGTGCTTTCTTATGTGTCAATGAGCATTCTGAAAGGAGACATATTATAACGTAATTTTTAGAATCCACCAATTGTTGCAGCTAAAATTACTAATGCATGCACTTAATGGATTTAAGATTCTGTTTGGGTTTTGTTCATTTACAAAGGCTATATACATTGCGTGTTATATTTTCCTTGACAAGTTTCTATTATTTTCTTTTATTCTTTAGTGATAAACTCCAAAATCAACCCCAAAATTTTTCAAGTGGCAACGGATCTTCCATTCCTCAAACAGTAGATGATGGGCAAGCGGAAATGAATTCAAAAGGTTCAAGAGCATCAGACAAGTCAACTATCATTTTGAACTCTGGGATTCAATGAACAATAATTTTGGTGTCATATGCTTCTAATACACATCTACACATTCATGATGCAGCAAACAGTGAAGAACTTGACGAGAAGGCAAAACGTTCAGTTGTTCAACAAAAAGGACGTTTTAAGGTCACATCTGAGAATGTTGATGTAGAAAAGGTTAGTATTTAGGTCTTAACGTCAGTAATTTTGTCTATAATTACTTCAGACTGATTATTTCATTCCTGTAGGTGGTTCCAGCTCCAATGCTACACAAAAGCCATAGCATGCAGGTTTGATTTCCAAACATATTGGGAAAACTGATTCTATCATTCTTCCTGTAAAGAATGAATGTATAGAGCAAGGGAGAATTTTATAGAGACCTAACCATTCTACAAAACTACTTGCACTGCGTAACTACAGCTTACATTTCCTTCTGCTTTTGAGGTCCAGTTCAGTGGGAAATTGAATCCTCATAAATGACTGCATATATTCAATCTTGGCCTTGACTACCAGATGCTGATTAAGAAAAGTTACAAAATCCTCAAGAAAACAAAGAAATGGTTTTATATTATACTGGTTTACTAACAGATCGTTTTTTAAGTGATATCTTGCTTCAACATAGATGTGATTTTGAGATTCTGCCACTTTTTTATTGGAACCTCAAGATAATTAGAAACAGTGGCGCACGTACATTAAGACATCAACACATTGAGAATTTAGTACTAGTCAAGTTTATGATTTGTTAAATCTTCTCTTAACACAATTTACACCACATTTTTTGTCTTCCGTTGGAGCATTAGTGAAAGCATTGTGAGCTATGTAGGTGATATCTCAGCATCCTGCTATTTCTTCACCATTGCTACTTGATGCTACAACATCAAATCCTCTTGGTCAAGCTCTTTTTCCTGCATTACAGTCTGTTTTGAATACGAACATTCTTCAAAGGGTATGGGCTAGTTACATAGTTGCAATCTTTTTTTTTTACCCTTCTATTTTCTTGAAAATTCTCCTGATTTTTCTCTTAACTGCACCCCCACCCCCCGGCAAACAAAACAGGACTGTATTCTTAGTCTCATGAAGCAAATCTCTGGATGTGACTCTACAGGTGTGAGCTATCAATATATCTTGAGATTTTGCGTTTACTTCACATATTTGTTCTCATCTGTGTTTAGCCTTTTCTGCAGATGTGGGATGCATGTCGACAAACCCTGGTGTGTCAGAGAAATCGTTGGTATGTAATGTTATAAAGCTTATCATTGACCAAGTAGACGACTTTTGCTGAAACAGGTTTTATATGTAAATTTGTCCCCTCTCTAATAGCTTAAGATTTTAGATGAGATAGTTCAGTTAAACATGTTATCTTAATGAGCAAATGTTCAAGTCTCACCGCACCAATTTATGAACATTGTGCATGTGCAAGGCTTTGATGGAAAAAAATGAATTTAGCATGTACCTAGACATAATGACAAATTTTAAATGAATGATTTTGGCCCCTTTTAATAACTTGAACTTTTAGATGAAGTGGTTCAAGAAATATTTTCCAGTCTTTGGTTACTGTTGTAGTGTCAATGTTTACCTTCAGATCTTTAGCTTGTGATAACACAAGTTACCATGCTGTGTAGACTTGCCAGTGATTCCCTTCAACTTAAATAATATCCATATCAAGTACTCTTCAATCATTTTGTGCCTTTTCTATATGTTTCTTTTGTTTCTAAGGCATCTGTTTTGTTTGCTGGGTAATGCCGTCTGTTAACATTTTATGTAGTTGGAATTACTCTTACACGACCCACTTTAGTTCTGTCAACATTTGATTGTCCAATTATTCACCTTCAAAAGTTAAATTTTTCATTATTGGAGTTGTTCCTTTTCCCTTTGATTTTTATGTTGATCTTCTGAATATTAAATATCCTTAATTTACCCAATTTAGTTTTCTTCTTGGTTTTCTAGCTGGAAGTAGCTCATGATCGGGAAAAGGAATTGCTTCGAGAGATAACTGATTTACATTGGAGGTACTTGTGGCTCTAATTTGCATCCATATACAACAACCAGGCTTATTGAATTGAAATAGTTTTTAATTAGCTTTTTTCTTGATGTAGGTTTATATGTGCCCAAGATGAGCTCCAAAAATATAAAACAGAGAACGGTCATACCAACTCTTGAGCTGCGCTAGCTAGACGGTAATCTACAGAAAACGCCCTTGGCACATAGCTATGGCGGGGACAAAATCCTCTAAAACTTGCAATAAATAATTTTAGAGCAACAGAAGTTAACGTTTGTATACTAAATTGAACATTAGAAGTTAACTTTCACATGTACGGTTCATTTCATTTTTCTAAGTTCCATTATATGTTTTTATTGCTCCATCAACATATGCAAACACAAACCGTTGTGATAATGAATAAAGCTTCTTGTACACCAAGTTTGACATTCCCTCACAATAGGAGGGAGGGTCGGTCAAACTTGGTGTAAACTTTGAGTGTACACCAAGTTTGATCCGTAACGTAAAACATCTCCTTATTACAATCTATCACTTTAATATGGTTTGTTTCTGAATTGGAGTGTTGTTGCGAGTCTAGTTTGTTGCTTTATATTGTTAATGTGGAAAATTTTGTCTTATTTTCGCAATATTTTAGGGGCTGTTCTTTTCGTATTTCAGTTTTGTATTTTGTGTTTTAATTTCATTTTGTATTTTGTGTTTTGAGTGTGTTTTGAAATTGCTGAAAATAGTTCTTTTTGTTAGTCTAAAAAACGGTTTCTCAAAACAGAAAAATGGAAAACAAGTTTACTTTGAAATTTTGAGAGTTTTTTTATATACTAAATTGAACATTAGAAGTTTAACTTTCGCATGTACGGTTCATTTCATTTTTCTAAGTTTCATTATATATTTTTATTACTCCATCAACATATGTAAACACAAACCATTATGATAATGTAAAGAATAAAGCTTCTTGTACACCAAGTTTGACATTCCCTCACAATAGGAGGGGGGTCGGTCAAACTTGGTGTAAACTTTGAGTGTACATCAAGTTTGATCCGTAACGTAAAACATCTTCTTATTACAATCTATCACTTTAATATAGTTTGTTTCTGAATTGGAGTGTTGTTGTGAGTCTAGTTTGTTGCTTTATATTGTTAATGTGGAAAATTTTGTCTTATTTTCGCAATATTTTAGGAGCTGTTCTTTTCGTATTTCAGTTTTTAGGGTGTGTTTGAGCCACATTATTTTGGAAGAATGTATTCTTGAATAGTAAATTGATGGAGAATGTGTGGTTGAAAAAGAAGGAAAAGTTATTGATGTGATGAAAAATATTATTTTATTGAAAAATGTGTGGTTAAAAATGAATAAAAGAATGAGAATGAAAATTTTAATGTGTACCAAATAGGGGCTTAGTTTTGAGTTTTGAATTTATTTGGATTTTGTACTTTGAGTGCCCATTTTGAGATCGATGAAAAAGCGTTCTTTTTGTTATTTTGAAATTTTGTTTTCAAAAAAAAATAAAAAAAATGAAGTTTTAACTGAAAACAGTCAAAACGACTTTTTTGGCGTTTTCCGTTTTCTTTGTAAATTTTAAACTCGTTTGAATACTTAGTTTCCTATTTTCATTTACTGAAACCACTTTGAGTATTTCTCGAACTTCAATTTCTGTAGCATCTATCCTGCATTCAGTTCTCGCCTCGTCCTCCCTCTCTGTCTCGAAATTGAAGTTAAACGGTTCAGATTTTTTTTCTACAAAAGATCAAAGAAGTACTCTTAATAAATATTGCTACATGATATAGTTTGCAAGGTTATTTCAAATACCTATATTTGATGGATACGTTTATGGACTGATTTGAACTTTGGAGTATTTGATTATTGTACCAAATAATACAATTTCTCCATCGATTAAAGGGATCAAAGGGCAGAGCCTTTGATGTCCCCTCTAGTCAAGAATCGGACCTTACTCGAATGGTGAAACTATGAAATCCATACCCTCTTGCTTGATACATGTTATAGATGTTTAAATTGGTTCTTTTTCTCTTTTCGAGTGGTTAAGAATTTATGACATTCTCAATAACTTTCCAATTTTGTTCTTTTTAACAACCCATTTAATTAGCTAATATGCTCATTTTTCCACCACATTTTCTTGTGTTTTAACCAGACAACCTTCCTCTACATAGGGGGATCTAGGCTTTTTCCTAAAATTACTCTTTTGTTTTCTTCCTTTTATTCCAATGCCACTAATATTACCAAGCTCTTGAAACAGTATCCAGAATTCAGCACTTTCGTTCTTTCAACAATTACAAAACGAAAACCGGACTAGCCACTGATATCAACTCGTTCCAAACAATCACGGTCCTAGTCGTAGACAACAGCAACATTTCCCCGTTATCTAGAAAATCTGATGCTGCCATCAAGAAGATCTTGAGTGGTCATGTGATTATCCCATTGGGAATTGACAACACAACCTCAAAGAATTCGACTTCTCCAAGGCCCGCTTCTAGCCCGAAAAACACCTCTGAGTCCTAAAAAAATCGCCCCCAAGCGATTCTCCATCACCCTCCAAATCCCCTGGTCGCCTCCTCAGCCTTCTGATGCACCGGTTGCAGATTCACCTGCAAATGATTCACCTAGCGAAGGGACGACTCCACAGCTTAGGCTATTTGTCGTGTTTATAATAGTATCTTCAACTCTGTGGCTCGCATCTACTATTTGAACTAGCACTAGTGTTGAGTTATTCCAAGGTTTTGCTTTTCGTTAGTAATAAAGAGATAAGTTGCATCAGATTTTTCTCTTATTAATGAAATTTCCTACTTTAAAATTCTCTCAATTTCTTTCCATTTAATTTATTTTTTGCCTTTTTCGTTAAGATCTATAGCTTTTATATAATCTGACCATAAAACTCGACATTATATAACTTAAGATAGCATTTCAAGACATTGTACA
>CAIGRR010058533.1:0-10819 GCA_903798365.1 Fraxinus sp. 1973-6204
TCTCTCTCTCCCTCTCTCTCTCTGCCCCCGAATATTTATGTATATGTATTTCTCAATATCTATACTTCACCCTCGCCGGTTTCATCGCCGGATTATTTCAGTCGCCGGCAATCTATAATCGCTTCCCGTTCTCCTTATCCCTGCTATATTCCCTCTCTCCCTGAATATTACAGGTTTAGATCCATTTTATTTATTACACAATTACCTTTTTATTTCTTTTGATCTCCCTTTCCGGTTTCTTTTTATCATGATTTAGATTTTTATACACAACAATTAGTTATATATATATACATGTTCATGTTTGGTGTTTAGGGTTAGGGTTTTAATTATTATAGAGGGGGAAGATGTTCAATAAAATCATGAAGAGAGGCCACCGTAAGGTGCCCAAATCGGATGGAGCCACTGTTGATTATGCCTATGCTCCGACTGGACGGAGTTCCGGTCCTGTCTCTACCTCCACTGTTGTTGTTAACCATGCTTCCCGTGGTGGTGCGCCGCCTGTTTCATCCCAATTGCAGCAACTTCCTGCCACGGCCGGAATGGTTCCTCTTCCCGGAACCATTGAGAATCTACCTATGTTCCGGGATGTCCCAGTTACCGAGCGGCAGAGTTTATTCTTGCGGAAACTCCAAATCTGCTACTTTCAATTTGATTTCTTGGATACCCTTAAGATGGTGAGAGAAAAGGAGATTAAAAGACAAACCCTTGTGGAGCTTGTAGAGTTTATTCAATCCGGGTCGGGTAAAATTTCTGAAAGCAATCAAGAGGAAATGATACGAATGATATCCTTGAATATTTTCCGGTGCTTGCCTCCAGCCTCTCATGAAAACACTGGCTCGGAAAATCTAGACCCGGAAGAGGAAGAGTCTTACCTCGACCCTTCTTGGCCCCATTTACAGTTGGTTTATGAATTGCTGTTGCGGTATGTGGTTTCATCTGATACAGATACGAAGATTGCAAAGCGATATATTGATCATTCTTTTGTGCTGAAGTTGCTTGATTTGTTTGATTCTGAGGATATGAGAGAGAGGGAGTATTTGAAGACAATACTGCATAGAATATATGGAAAGTTCATGGTGCATAGGCCATTTATTAGGAAGGCAATAAATAATATTTTCTATCGGTTTATATATGAGACGGAGAGGCACAGTGGAATTGGAGAACTTTTGGAGATTCTTGGAAGTATAATTAATGGATTTGCACTGCCAATGAAGGAGGAGCACAAATTGTTTCTTGTCCGCGCTTTGATACCACTCCACAAGCCCAAAACAGTAGCAATTTACCATCAGCAGTTATCGTACTGCATTACGCAGTTTGTGGAAAAAGACTACAAGTTGGCAGATACTGTTATAAGGGGTTTGTTGAAGTACTGGCCAGTCACCAATTGCCAAAAGGAAGTTCTTTTTCTTGGGGAACTCGAGGAAGTTTTGGAGGCAACCCAGGCTGCAGAGTTCCAGCGTTGCATGGTCCCTCTTTTCAGACAGATTGCTCGTTGCCTCAACAGCTCTCACTTTCAGGTGCAACACAATCACTTGGTTCCTTTTAGACCTATCGGTTTCTATGCACATTTACTTCTTGATTTATATTACTTGTTCTGCAAATTTTGTATGAATCTTGTTAGTGTTACATTTTAATGTGCTCGATTAATGCTGCTGATTTTCTTTGCATGAATACTGGTTGGATGGTAAAAATATTTGTGATCTGGATGCATCTTTGTTTTAATTGTTATTCTTTCGGTGGTGATAGTGATGGTATCTTTTCTTGCTTCTGTTGTTTGTGTGGCTGGCATTTTTGTCCTCTTTTTATTTACTCAATATACTACATTTACTCAAACTTTTACATTATGTATTGATTTGTCAAACTAGACATGCTTTTCGATCTGTATCTCACACTTAATTGAATAATGATGTTGGCGCATGAACCTTTGGCGTGATGTTGGTTCATTTGTGAGGATTGGAGCCTAAATATGATGCACTTCCCATGTTTGTGCAATGTTGACTCTGCCTTAGTGATGGAAAATTTTAAATTTTTAATTATAGTCCATTTTGGTCTTCGGGTTTTTTTCTTAATTTCTGCCACCTTTTGGATATATCATCAGATTTGATCTTTAGTGAGATTGCAAAAATAATCTCAGTGCTTTATACAGCTTTTTTCGTAACTAGCAGTCTATTCACCATTTCTGGAAGATGGACATTAGAATTTTGGATGTGATCGTATGTCTCCCTTTTAGTTTTGGCTACAAAAGTTATCCTAAAGGAATGTTGTAAGCTTGGTCCCATTAAATGCTACGTTTTTTTCCCTCAAATTATCTTGTGTAGTTCGATTTCTTGAGGTTGGTAATAAGTTATAACCCTGATCCTTTTGTGATGGGGAGAGAAACATGGACCTCATTATTTATTTTCACCCACTACTTTAGATGTGATTTTGGTGACTTGCTCAACTAAAGGTTTGCCGGTCAAAGTAATGCAGAGTTGACATTCAACATCCTTTTTCACTCTACTTGACTCACATTAAGAAACTGTGACTTTTTTGTTTTAATACCCTTCATCATTAGCCCTTTCCTCTTGTGCTTGTACACTTACAATTTATTTAATGGTTATTGATAAATTAGTTATCATGCTAAGCTTGATACTGGGCAGTAGAAAAATGTAGTGCTGAAGAACCTTGTAGCTGGTCGCTGACCCTGGGCCAGAAATGATCTTTGAATCTCATATTGGTCCTTTTCAACTTGTAGATTCATCGATGTGGTTTTTTGAAACTTCCTTTATTGCTTAATTAATACTAATTGAAGGTGTTTCCCGTGGAAAGCCTACCACTAAACTACAATTTAGAATCCTTCTGCACTAGAAGGTGTACTCCAATAACAAGTGGGTGTTGTCGAGAAAAAAAATAAAACTAGTACATGTATTTGGAACCTATTAGTTATATATTTGCAGCATAAATCTATGGTTTGCAGGATTATAAATAAGCGTCCCATTCCAAATTATGAAAGGAAGGGGGGTCTTTTGTCCTATTTCATGCATGCACGTCATAATGCCAATTTTTGCTTGGAATTTGCATGCACGAGCAATTGCAAAATACTCATTAAATGAGGTGTTTTTGTATATTTTTGTCAGATTTGATACGAGAAGATATGGAAACCTCTTCTATATTGAAAATAGAGACACCCAATTCCTTTGTTACATGGTGGAACATATATAATGGAGATCATAGTAGATATATTTTTTAAGACTTTCCAAGTTTAGACTCTTATTTTAAGAAAAAGGTTTATCGTATAAATTTTTTAATATTTTATGTTATTTCTTTAGTTGTTTCTAAGATTAGTTAAAACATTATAAAGGGGGCTTATGCATTTTATTTTACACACTTGATTATTGAATAAACAAAGATTTTTCTCCCTCTAATTTCTCTCGACATTTGCATGCTAATTGACTTAATTCTTTCATTTACATATAATTTCAAATAAAAGTCTTGGTTTCCAAAATCAAAATTTTATTTTGTCTACCATTTCATGTACAATGAACTCAAGCTTTAGAACCATTTGGTTCAGTAAAAAAGGCCGCTTACGTATTCCATACTGAACAGAACCTCATATTCAATTGTCCATATATGTGTAGACATGTGATCATATGTAGATTTTTTTTTTTAACCATGGATGTCCGAGCTAACTTGCACGCACCTAGAATAATCCCACGGGATCCTGAAATTTACGGTCGGATACTCAGCTCAGTGGCTCCGAGGAGACTCGAACGGTGACTATTGGGGAGCAAACCCAAGACCTGAACAATTGAGCAACTCCTCAGGGTTTTGTAGATGATGTTGAAACTTTTCAAGACTTAGGAATCCATCTTAAAATGTCAGCCTTGTTAAGATGAGTAGGCCAAGCATTTATATGTTGGTTAATGTTTCATATTTATTCAGTGTAAGATTTATCCCTTAACATACACCCACAAGATGGTAGCTCGTTTGAGCACACCAATCTTGAAATATGTGTGTTCATTTGAGTTTTAATCAAATTGAATTGCACGTTTGTTTTTAATGGATTACTTTGAGTTTATCTTAAAAAGTCAACCTTGTTAAGAGGTGGCCCAAACCCTTATATTGTGTTTTATATTTTCATATTTATTCAACGTGGAATTTATTCCTTACAAAAACTGTAACCAATACAGCAAACGAGATAGCAACAATTTGTGTGGAGTTATTCACAAACAACACACACACACACTCTCTCTCTCTCCATCCCCTTCTGCTGCTTCTACAATTCTAGTTCTTGTTTATGAGCGTCTATCATCTATACAACTACTCTTTGTCACTTGTGACTTATATCAATCTTTGCTTTTGGAATATATGACTTCATAACTGCATTTTTCTTGACGCTGAGAACTTTATTTGTCCATAATCATTTTGTAGTGTTTTTTTTATCTTGAGAGAAAATGTATCACTTTCCATGTGCTATATGTTGGAAAATATTTCTCCATGCTATTATAAAGAAAATGGAAATATTTGATAAGGTGTAGCATGTCAAGTTTCTTCTGGCATTATCTTCTTTTAAATTACTGTGACTGTTGGCACCACATATGGATTCTTAGATCATCTTTTAGTGCTGTTGGTAGCTGTTAATTGTCTTTCTGTTGAAGGTGGGGATGGTTAATACTTTTATCCACACCGTTCATTTTGTTAAATGAGTGATGCTGATACTATATGCTATACAATATAGTTACTTTACCATCTTATGTTTCTGTTAGAACTAGCAATACGCAACCTCGCCAAAACATACATATCAATCACTCGGATTACTTTCCACCTCGAAGAACTCTCATCATCATCTGAGTACACTCACCCATCATTACTAATGGTTTAAATAATTTTGTTAAATACATTGAATCAACTTAGTCATAATTTCATCATACGCTGTTGCCTTCTGTTCTTCCATGAAACTTTTGTCTTGTATAATGGAAAAGCCTAAAAGTATTACAAAATTGCACTACTTTTTATCCGAAAAAATTGGACAAGGTTCCATGAGCTGACTGAAAAATGAGTGCTGCATTTTGAAATTTAGGATCTACATGTCACATTATTAGTATTACCTTCTTTGTGAAATCTCCTCTTATTGTTAGATAATTAGTGCTAAGCTTCTATTCTACAGGAAGTAAGCTCTCAAGTATATTTTTTATCTTAAGATGTGGTCATTTGGAGTTCTTTGGTATATAAATTGCCACATAAATTAAAGATATAAAACTTCATATTTATGTTTCCATGACATTGTGATTGAATGAATCTAAGATTGGGAACATGTCAGCACTTAAAATTTCACAATCAGTTAGCTGCCATCTCTCTCTGCGTGCGTGTGTTGGCCATTGTGCTGTTTTTGTGGCTTTGCTTGTAGGCTGCACTAAAGTAAATGGTTCTGTCCAACTCTTATACTTGTTGTCCCCCTTGTTTTTCCCTTCCCCCAAGGGGTTGTGTAACAAACACATGATGTCCACTGGATGTTCATGGATTTTTTATCATCATACTCGTGGATCATTCATGAACTGATTGGATTAACCTGTTGGTCATTGGCTATGTTGTTGCACTTTCTGTGGCAGGTGATTTTTAATGAGAAAAAGCTGTCTGCTGTGGAATGCTAGTATATATTGTAGTAAGAGATCAATATAACTGCTATTGTATATATTTTCAATTGGTTATTGGGTGGAAATTGATATTTCATTTCTTTGAAATGATAGGTTCAATTTTCATGGAGCCAACTACAAATTTGGTTTGATTATTAGGGGTTATTCTTTTAATAAGTCATACTTGTTTTGGGTCTGGATCCTAGGTTTTATTTTTCTTTTGACTTTGTGCATGCAAAACGTAGAGGAAATAAATATCACGTCTGTTATTACTTATTAGAGAAGTAAACTATTTCTTCTAAAGTTGTTTATCAATTATTTTAATTGAGGCAATTGCATGAGTTTCACAGTATTTTCTGAGGCAAAGTAATGTTTCAGGTTGCGGAACGAGCACTCTTTCTGTGGAATAATGAACATGTAGTAAGCTTGATTGCCCAGAACCGGAAAGTCATTTTGCCAATTATCTTCGAGGCTTTAGAAAAGAATATCCAGTCCCATTGGAATCAGGCAGTACATGGTCTCACTGTTAACGTTCGAAAAATGTTTTTCGAGATGGATGTGGAGTTGTTCGAGGAATGTCAAAGGCAGTATACTGAAAGGGAAGGAAAGGCGAGAAAGTTGGAAGAACAACGAGAACTGACTTGGCAGAGATTGAGCGCTGCTGCTGCACAAGAAGGCTGATGGGATATGGCTATTGCTTTTTTGGAGTGCAATGAACAGTCCCCATCCAAGATCGAAAGGCGAACCTCTTTCCCATGGTATTTCATTTTTATGTTCTTTCCTTTATAACTTTGCTTTGCCCAATCATTAAGGATTACAGGTTAAGCAGCTAGTAATTTAACTTTAGATGTATCAATATGTGCTGCAGATTAAGATTGGCTTGTGAAGTATTTCTTGCATTTGGTTTTTACCATATTACCCAACTTGAGAACTTTTTATTCTCGTGTTGAAATTAGTTGACCCATGTTTTTACTCTTGAAGGTGATTGGTATTTGGAGTTCTATGGATGACTTTTTGTTATTTTTTGTCAAAATGTGCTTCTTACTTGAATTGTCAATTGTATTCTTTGTAAAAGAAGTCTCAACTTCTGCGAGCACGTCTTAGTTATACGATGGTTATTTTGAATCCTTGATTATTGAAATTCATGCTCGTTTCAATGTGCTTTTCTTTCTACAATGACCGGTTAAATTTGATATAAAATAAAAATAAAAAAATTATCAAGTCACTCCCCAAGCCCCAATATTTAAATCAAGTGAAACCCATTTTTCAATTTGACATTCTAATTAAATTAAATAAATAAGAAAATCAGACAGAAAAGAAAGAGAAAACTTAAATAGAATGAAAATTGAGCAAGGCTATAAAAATTGAATTGTTCAGTCCCATTGTTCCAAATAGTTTGTCACATAATCGATGTTCCATCATCATAATGATAAATAGTATTATTCATGAAAATTTGTGTGTGTAGTTTGATTTAAAAAGAATTTGATCAAACAATTGACAAATTTTGTAATTAATTTCAGAATACTACTACTTGTATATAAGAAATTATATAATAGGTTACATACAGATTATGTGTCAAAAAAAAAATGTGTAAAATTTTTTTTTGGTTGAAGAAATTATAATCGAATTATATCTCACCACATTGTGTATAGCGATGTCAAAAATGCTTGACGGTCCGACCTCGACCTGAAAAAAGCTCGAGCCAGGTCGAGCCCCATTTTGGGGGTGTAGCTCAAGCCGGCTAGCCCATGTGGTTTGACGGGCCGGCCCATGAATTTTTTTTATTTTTGATTTTGGTTTTTTTTTTTTTTTTTTTTTTTTTTTAAGTTTAGATGTATTTTTAATATATTAATATTTAGTTATTATTTTTAATACATATAAATTGCAAAAAATCTAAATACATTATTAAAAATTATAGATTTATATCGAATTTTTAAAATAAAAAACACGAGTCGGCTCAGCCCACTAAGACTTGAACCAAAAGCTCGGACCGAACCTTATTTTTTTGGCTGAGCAATCGACTCGGCTGGGGTCCTAAAAAGCTCGGACCAGTTTTGCTCGAGCCGAGCCCGACCTTTGAATTTCGACTCGTAACTCGGCTCGACTCGTTGACATGACTATTTTCTCATTGTATCTCCATATTGTAACATTCTCATTATATTCTCTACACATTTAACAATATACTGAGAGAGTGAGAGCTCAAATTTCAATTGAGATTATTGAAATCTTGATGATGTAAATACAAAATTATTGATTATAGTAAATTATTCTCCTCTTCCCGTAGTGTTTTCCTGAATTGGGTTTCCACATTAATATTTGTGTTCTTATTTTCTTCTTCATTATTTCATTATTGTCATTATCTTACTATCCGTTCCATAACAAAATGTGATAATGTTTTATGCTGATTATTCAAGACTTCAAATCAATTANTATTTCATTATTGTCATTATCTTACTATCCGTTCCATAACAAAATGTGATAATGTTTTATGCTGATTATTCAAGACTTCAAATCAATTATAAAAGAATAACTGGGCGGGCTTGTGAAGCATCGAGACTTGTCAAGAAATCACCCGTACTTGTACTAATGTCGCCTAAGCACATTACAACAAGTTTTGATCTCACTCTATTTCAAATCAAATATATTAATCATCGACCTTTTATTTGAGTCACAACTATTTATGAAATTAGGTAAATAAACGGATCGATGAGGTGAAAAGAAAATGATTTAAACATGAACGGGTGTGAAAGCACCTGCTCTGACTTTGTACTGGGGTTGGCTGCCTTGAGCTACTGAGCAACCTCCCAGCGGCCTAGTCGACCAGAAGCACTGGGTGACAGCCAGCAAGCCCATAGGGGTCTCGGCTGACCCTCCTACGTCCTCCATCACTTTGTACTAATACCTTGACTAGTCCCAACTCTTTGTCCAAAATCGATATTTTTGAAAGCTCTCCAACACCTTCTCTTTCCTTTTATTCAGGCTTTGAGACCAGATATGAAAATTTTAGGGGATGTCAACTAGAACGCTACGAGGCAGAATATACACAATACGATGCTGTATGAACATAGTGCGGTAAATTTTACCACAAATAGTGATGCATGCATACCAATAGAAAAATCATATCTGGATTACTTAATGAATTGAATTGCTAATGCTGATAAAATTCATTTGTCATTAGTGGAGTTCCGACATATTAATTAGTGTTTTCCACCTACTGTGCCATACATGTAAGATTTTTTGGTCAGATTTCTTTCAATCCTTTTCCTTGTCTTTTTGGCAACTTTTCCTAGTATTAAAACAGGAATTATACCTTCATATTTCTTCAACCACTAATATTATTACTTGAAGCCATGCATGAAGAGGTCACGTGAAGGGACTTGGCTTGAAGAAGAAGATGAACTATTAGTTGCTGCTGTGGCTGTTTTAGGGGAAAGAAAATGGGATGCATTGGCAATAGCATCAGGTACAAAGAATCCAGCTTATAATAACATCTTAGACTTAATATGATTTTATGTAAATAAAGATAATGAAAAGTTGTTCGAATTCAGGCCTTGGAAGGAGTGGTAAGAGTTGTAGATTGCAGTGGATGAGCTATATCCGTCCCAATCTGAAGCACAGTCGTATTACTGCAGAAGAGAAATGCGATATAATTGAACTTCACAAAAAATGGGGTAACAAGTATTGCTCTTATCTTCCTCTTCTTCGTAAATTCAGTTTACACGTCGAAAAAAGATATATGCTGTCTTAATGTTGAATTAACTCATCTAAAAGATTAAACTTTTTCATTTTTTAGTAACCAAGGGAAACTAACACTACATTTACGTTAAACTACTTTTCACTTGGCAGGTGGTCAAAGATTGCGTAGAGATTGCCAGGAAGAACTGATAACGAAATAAAGAACTATTGGAAGAGTTGTCAATTTAAAAAGAAAATTTGTAGTTGAGGAGAAAGGTGTCTTCACTAAAATATTGAAGATCTTTAATACAAATTTTCAAGTGCCTTCACTATGTTATCGTATTATGTGCAGATTGTACAGTAAACACTTCGGATAAAAATCCATTGACTTCAAAATGTGACACAACGCTACTCCATCATCTAGGAACTGCGATTACATTTTCTGTTAAGGGATGAAAATCTCACATCGAATAAAAATAAAAACATAGACCAACTTATAAAAGATTGAGTTTTTCCTCTTAATAAGGTTGACATTTTAAGATGGAACCTCAAATCTTAACATGGTATCATAGCTCATTTCCAACGAGCAATTAGATCCAATTAAGATTTAGAGAAATTGAGCACACGAATTTCAAGATTGATATGCTCAAACGAGTCACCATCTTGCAGGGACATGTTAAGGGATAAAAATCCTTCATCAAATAAAGATGAAAACATAGACCAACTTATAAAGAATTGAGTTTCTCCTCTTGATAAGGTTCACCTTTTAACATGGAACCTCAAATCTTAACTTTTCCTTTGAAGACATCATTTTTGGATCATCTGTTGATTCTTTGGATTCTCAAGTTATGTAGTTTATCATTAGCATATTCTCCTTGTGAAACCAGGCTGAATGAATGGATTTCAAACTTGTCTCACGAGGAAAATAAAATGCAGACAGTCTGATGGGGACTTCTCGAACTTTGACATGTGCTCTCCAGAATGGATCTTCAAGTATGGTAATTTTAGCATATGGGATTCAGATGGGAATTGAAATGTCTTGTAAAAATGTTTAAAGCAAAATTCAAATTATACGTTGACAAGTTCTAATGTACATCGAACTAAGGGTGAACACGGTTCGATTTGGACGGTTTGTGTTATATTTTTAACTCAAACCATTTCAATTTTCCAAACCAAACCATTATTTACGGTTTGATTCGGTTTTAATCCACGATTTGCCTATCGACATTATAGTTATATGTTTAAAACAAGTTAAAACATACATTTAAACAAGAATTAATAATGTTAAATGTTAGATTACATTCATATTTTTTTAAATTTTGATATATAAACAAAAAGGCAAAAAAATAGTATCAAGTTAGTATCTAGCAACGAGCACTCCGAATTTTACAAGTAATAATATAAGAATAAGTACAAGAGTACTAACCTCTCATTTGATAAAAATTGTATCAATATACCCTATTGTAACACATGATTCGACCTCTATATGATATGCAAATATCAAAATATTTATTTGTCCTTATTAATGATAT
>CAIGRR010058579.1:0-20811 GCA_903798365.1 Fraxinus sp. 1973-6204
TAAGAAGAACAATGTTTGAAAAACACAATAGCCTCTCGAATATATCTCAATAATAAATTTATCAAAATATTATTATAATAAATAATAACCAAGTATTTATAGGACAAGTCTAAAACTCTAATTGTACCACAATTAACTTACTAAAATTACAAAAGATTGCAATAAATTAGAATCCTAGTAAAATAAGGAAAATTCAGAAAATGAAATATTCTGCCTAGATTTTGCTCTATGCGGTCGCATAGAAGTTTAATAAGCTTCCCTTCTACTCACGGTAAATAGGTATGCGACCGTATGCTAATTACAACTATGAGGTCTCATAGTTGTCCGACAAGGCTTCCTCATCCGCTACTTGAATCAAGTTCGTCCAATTCAATTCCGACCTCGACCTCAACATGAAACTTGCCTATTTTTCGTGTAGATCATGACATCGTCCATTATTACTTGCACAAGTAATCCCATCGCTTGATTTACCCATTTTTCCCTCGATCGTGTAATCGGTCCTCGTTCGATAATCAACGGGTCTCGTCTTGGGCTCAGCTTCGTCGGTTCGACTCCTAGATCATATCAAATTACTCTTTTTATTTTTATTAGTTTCGGTGATGGACCCTCGACTTAATTTAACTGGCACAAGAAAAAAATGTACATGCAATATTTTATTCGTGTACAATTTTAACTACGCCTACGATGATTGTAGTAAGTCTCAAAATTGGATAAAAGATGAGAGTTTTAACTTTTATTTAATTTATAGTACGTATAAATTGTACAAATTTTAAATTCTTTAAGAATAAAAATTAGATTTGACACGAAAAAAACCTGAGCTGGTTCGGCCCGCTAAGGCTCGAGCCGAAATTTTTTAGCTAAGCGGGCAAAAAAGCTCGAACCTAACCATGTCAACGAGTCGAGTCGAGTCGAGCCGAGCCACGAGCCAAAACTCGAAGCTCAAAAATGTTCGAGCTTTTTTTGGCCCTAAATTGAAGATTAGAATAAAGAAATTGGAGTGAAGAAATTGGAGACTAGTATACTGAATATTGTTATATTGAGAAAAGAAATTGGAAATAGATTGAAGTAAACTAATATGAAATTGTAAAATTTTTTCGCGTATTTATAACCAAAAAATATATTCGTTTTAACTATATTTGAATTTCAAATTCAAATTTTGAATATGTTTATAAACGTTAATTGTATTGTTGATTAGAGACAACTGCCTGCGTTGTAAGTAGTTGTCACGTAGCTAGGTAGCAACAGCTATTTTATTTTATTTTTTCTGCTATTTTCGTTTTTTTATTATTATTATTAACGGGCTTGGGTCGGCCTAAGCTCAAGCCGACGCCCCAAAAATGGGGCTTGATCCGAACCTCAGCTTGGTTCCACTGAACCATGAGCCGCCTGACTTGGCTTTTTATGGGTCGAGCCCGAGCCATCAAGTTATTTTACCATCCATACCCGAACCTTTTTGGCTCGAATCGAGCCTGAGCTTCGAGTTTCGGCTCGTTGCTCGGCTCGGCTCCATTCTTTGATATGGCTAACTGAACTATGTACCATGTTACCATTCATCACTCGAGTGGGAAAATTCTTTAGGTTCAACAAACGGCGTCGGCTTGAGTAATAGATGGGTAACACAATGCATAGTTCAGTGACAATTCAGATACATTTTTAAATTCAGTTACTAAGTAGTAACACTTGGCAAAGTTGAGTGACCATTGAGATATATTTTAAAATTCAATTATTAAGTTCTTCAAATCAAGATCTTTGAAAGAAGAAATCAAATAAAATGAAGGAAAAAAGGGAAACGAAAACTTAGATACCTATAAATCAAAGAAAAATATAACTTTTGCGGATTTCCATTATGAAATAAATGGATGCCATTAGTTTTCAACTAAATGTTTTGCAGTCCAAATGAAAGATTTATGATGCTAAATTGAATTTGAATAATTTGTGTAGTCATTAAATCCCGACTAATATATTCCCTTCATTGACAACTACGACCAGTTCATTCATTTGAATTACTTGATTGTTCAGTTCATTGGCCATTTCTTGTTGCTATATATTTTTTTTGTTGTTGTGTTCTTTTGCTTCTCTTTACCTACGATGAAAAGGACTTTTGATTTGTGGATCAACTAATATCAGTTCACCGTATCTCAATTGAAAGTGTAACAGTAGGAACATCGGAAGAAATTGACAAAGAAAAATTAAATAAAAGTAGAAAAACATCTGAATTATTGCCAAGGTAACTGAGGTCGATTTGATTTTTCATTTTTTCCCTTCATTTTCTTAAGTTTCTTGTCTCATAGAGGTCGATTTGAGGGAAAAGAAATTCTTACTACTTAATAACTGAACTTAAAATTTTATTTCAATGGTCGTCAAATTTCGTGAAGTGTTACTACTTCATCACTGAATTTAAAAATGTATCTCAATGATCACTGAATTATGTACCATATTATCAATCCTTACTCAAGTCAACACCGTTTGTTGAACCTAACGATTTTTTCCACTTCGACAATGGATGGGTAACACAGTGCATAATTATATTTTTAAGTTCAATTATAAAATAATAACATTCAATCTAGTTCAATATAACCATTAAGGTACATTTTTTGTAATTTAGCTATTGAATAGTAACTATTGCAAAGTTGATTAACTATTCAAGTAATTAACCCCTTTATATATACATACATATATTAAGTCCTATTTGATTCAAATTTTTCAATAAATAATATTTTTTTCTTATTCTTTAATCACATATCTCTCGTCATATTATTATTTAAAATACCTTCTTTTGTCAATAGTATACATCCAACAGCCCTAAGCACGGAATCTCTAAACTGAAATCCAGGTAGGGTTTGGCAGTTTCCAAGCATACTTGCTTCACATAAACTTTTGCAGTTTTATCGTTCTGTGTTCCTAAAAGCCGAGAGTCAAAACATAGCCGCCATAAAGCTGAGAGTCAAAACAAGCAAGAATTAGAACCCAATAGACCATTCAACATGGGCGGTACTGATGAGAAAATTAGGGAAGAAGAGAATAAGCAGGTGGAAGCTCCCAAAATGGTGCCTTTTGATCTCAATGATTTTACAATAATCAAAGAAGGGGAGGCCGAGATATTAATGCACGCCAAAAATGAAGTTTTTTTCAATAAAACCCAGGTCCTCTTTATGATTTTTTTATTTTTATTTTTTTTGGTTTGTTAACAGTTAATTATTTTGTCACTTACAGATTGTATTTCCCATGGATTGTGTTTGTAACAAATTAATATCTTTATTGAAATAACGGTTTATTGTTATTAAATTGTGTGCTACAATGAATTTAATTATAAAAGGGACTGGGTTTATATTTCTGTTGTGTTTTATTTTTTCCTTTACATAATTGGGTAATTGTGGAATGTGATATCTGGGACTTGTTTTTTGTTGCTTTTTGAATGCTACTAACATTTTAGGAATCCGATGCTTTCAACTCTGAAATAACCTGGCCTACAATTTTATGTTTTAACCAGTTCTGGAGCTTATTTTCGCCTTACTCTGTTTTTTAGCTCTGGATTTGCCAACTTCTGAACTTTTGGAAATTTCTTTATCCAGGTTAATAACCGCGATATGTCTATTGCTGTTTTGAGAACATTTATATCGAAATACAAACAAGAGCATGAAGCAATGTCCTCTAAAAGAATGAAAACAGGACCAAAAGCTTCAGATATGTCTGCCATTAAGGAGGAAGCTACCATGGATTTCATAACTCATAAAGAGAAATCCAACGGTGATTGTGATGTCTCAAAAGAGATATCCCAAGACGAAGCTAGCAGCATCTCGGAAGAACAAGCCTCAAACCTAGCCGGAAAGGGCCATGGAGAACTGAAACCACCACGAGTTCTGGAGGTACTTACTGATTTTGTGTTTTTATCGTTGCTTCTCTTGTCAAGCAAGTGCTCTGCTATAGGCATGTCACATTTTCTTTCTTCAAGTTGTTAATGCTAATGCATCTCTTGAGGATTAATAGGCTTTGTCGGCTTCTGGGCTCAGAGCTTTAAGATATGCACGTGAAGTTGATGGGATTGGTCAAGTTGTGGCCTTGGACAACGATAAAGGTAACTCATGTTCTTAATTGTAATTAGGAATTTTGTTTTTAATAAAAAGCTTTTATTGTTAATTGCCATGCATAATATTTTTAGAAGGCCTTCTTCTAGATGAGGATCTTATATACAATTGAGAACTTAGCGTTCCCAATATTGCCTACGCGTATTTCCTGTTTGCATACCGAGGGGTCAAAATTCTTCCATTTCTTCAGAATTTGCATCATAGCATGTTTGAAAATTGCTTGTAAATGGTTAAAATTATAAATAGATAGAAATGAGTGGTGGATAATACTTGTGGGTTCTCGAAATATGTGGATAAAAGTTGCTTTGAGTATTTATAAACAGTTTATAAACATGAGCCAAACATAGGCTTAGTCCAATAATACCCATGCATGTTTCCCATTTGCATATACTTGGACTATGAGAGGATCAAGATTTTCTTTCAATGCTTCTGAATTTGTATCATATTGGCAACCTGACTTGGTTTGTCAATCAGAAGTGCTAATGTTGTCCCCTTGTGCAGTTTCTGTTGAAGCTTGCAGGAGAAACATAAAATTTAATGGTTCATTGGCATGCTCAAAAGTGGAGTCGCATCTTGCTGATGCTCGAGTTTACATGCTCACCCACCCAAAAGAATTTGAAGTGGTATACTTTCAGTAGCTTCATATGAAGTTCACCATGTGGACATAGTAGCTTTCTAATTTCTCCCGTCTTTTCTCCTCGACTAATTTTTCCTTCAGCAATGAATATTCTCTGTATTTAGTACCTGAGTTAGTTGATAATACATGGATAACATTCTATTTATGTAGAAGAGAAATGTAGTTAAAACATTATACATAATAATAGTGACCCCATGCCATGATGTTTGTCACATACATGTCCTTTATTTTGTGCTTTTATGAAGCATATTTTGTTGTTTACCCGACAGATTATCTGTGATCTCATACTGGTGTTTGTGTTTCAGGTTGATCTTGACCCTTATGGTTCTCCATCTGTTTTTCTGGACTCTGCTGTTCAATCAGTTGTTGATGGGGGCATGTTGATGTGCACTGCAACTGATATGGCTGTCCTTTGTGGGGGTAATGGAGAGGTCTGCTATTCCAAGTAAGGTTTATTTTTTTGTTAACTTCTCATAATACTGCATCATTTTGTTAGTCAATTTATCTATTGCTTATAAAATATAAAGTGGTCTGAGCTAATACAACTTGTGGGATTAGGTATGGCTCTTATCCATTGAGAGGAAAATATTGCCATGAGATGGCTTTGAGGATCCTTCTTGCCTGCATTGAGGTATTTTATCTTATGAAGTTCTCAATGTAAATTAATAAACCATTTTGTACCATAAGCTATTTATGTGTTCAAAACAAGGTCTAGATAATTCATCGTGGATTGTCTACTAACCCTACTATATTCGTGCCACTTTAAACCTTCTAAATTTTCCTTTTTTCTTGCCAATTTCATCATTTTGTTGAACTTATTGGATGATCGTGTGAACATGATAAAAAGAAGGAAAATTGCAGCATCGGTCCCTAACCTTTTCAATTTTTATAGATTTTACTCGAACCTTCAATTTGTGTCAGCGAAGGTCCCTAACCTTCATAAATATGCATTTGGTAAACCATCCATTTGATCGTTAGTTGACCAAGAAAAATGGATTTTGAATAAATTCTACCAAATTGAAAGGGGTAAAATGATAACTTTATAATTACCACATTAAATAAATAAAAAAAAATCCAAAAAAAGAGTTTATCTCCTTCAAGCCCCCACCCCACCCCACTCCACCTACCCCCATCCCCTGTCCTAGCCAACAACAATCCAATGGCCACCATATGTTGCAGCAGAGTATCAACGGCAATCGAGTCCATGAAGTTTACCCTAACAATGAGGGCAAAGAGAATATAAATGGTGGATATGATGGATAAGAAGGATTTAAGAGGGAGATGAGGGATTTAGAGGAAATGTTGTCGAAATTAAACCCAATGGTGAAGGAATTTGTGCCATTGTCTCTCACTGTCAAATCCAATGTTGCTCGCCACTGCAGGCTGGTGCCACCACCACATGC
This sequence comes from Fraxinus sp. 1973-6204, assembly GCA_903798365.1. Taxonomy (NCBI): domain Eukaryota; kingdom Viridiplantae; phylum Streptophyta; class Magnoliopsida; order Lamiales; family Oleaceae; genus Fraxinus; species Fraxinus sp. 1973-6204. Next base: position 6,126 of record CAIGRR010058579.1, read on the forward strand.
CGCTGGTGCGGTGGTTGGGATCTTTGGGTATAACGCTAACGGGTTTTTGATGCAGCAACATCTTAACACTGGAGTTCTCATTTGCAATTCTATAAGAAGGGTTTGTATTTTCACGATCTTTGCTCAATGTCCCAAACAGTGATAATTGTATCGGAAAAGTTTTGTTAAGGTTTGGGAAAGGTGTGGTGGTTGTGGCCGTGGCAATGGGTGGCTCTAATTTTTGGTTTAGGGGGTTGGGAAGGGGTGAAGAAGGAAATGAATAGTTTTCTTTTCTTTTATTTTTATTTTGTTTTACGTATTTTAATTGTTTTATGGGATTGAATAAAAAAAAGATAGCGTTTTTACCCCTTACAATTTGGTTAAAATCCACTTTTATTGTTCAACTAACGGTCAAATGAATGATTTCCATCCAATTGTACTCTGTGCGTATCCATGAAATGTTAGAGACCTTCGCTGGCACAAATTGAAGGTTAGGGTAAAATTTACAAAAATTGAAAAGGTTAGGGATCGCTGCTACAATTTTTCCTAAAAAGAAGAAACAAATTATATAATTATAGTAATTTATCGCAAGGTAATTTCTGAGGTTAGCAAATTGCCATCTTGTATTAGTGAATGATGACTGTAGTTTCTCTAGAATTGAACTAGGTCCCATTTAGCCCCTATTTGGCACCCATCCTCATCTCATCCTCATTCTCATTTTTTTCTCTTTCTTCATTTCAACCACACATTCTCAATAAAATAATATTACACACAAATCTAAAACTTTTCATAACTTTTCCACCACACATTCTCCTATCAATCACTATTCCAAAAATTTTAATCTCCAAAAAATGGGTGTCAAACACCCTCTTAGGGTCTCTACCCCTAAATAACCTAGGCAGTTAACTATGTCTAGTCTCTGTCTTAACTGTTTATGCCTTTGATATTTTTTGCACTTATTGGAAGGCTATGTGTTCAGCATAAAATTTTTCGGTAATCTTCAATTAATTATTCAAATTACGAACGGATTTCAAGGTGCCTTCTTTATACTCATTATGATTATTAGGTTTGCGATGTTGACTTCAAGAATCAATATTCAGTTCTCTTTAATTGCCCAACAGGGCCTTAGTTTTATACGTCCTCCATCCTAAAATGATTACTTGTTGGATTATTGGATGTCATAATGGAAGTATTCTTAGACAAATCGGTCGAAAATAGTTGTTGACTTCTCAGCATATCCCTCTTGAATTTTTTTTAAAGATTATATACAGTTTATCATATCGAAATGATCTTGTCTTCTAATGCAGAGTCATGCAAATCGGTACAAGCGATACATTGTTCCAGTGTTATCTGTTCAGATGGATTTCTATGTGCGCGTATTTGTTCGTGTATACTCGTAAGTGTTTTCTGCTGAAGTTTGCTTTTTGTATTAGCATGTAGAGTGAGATGCATGACTGGCCAGATTAGACTGTATGTTTTTTCTTCTTAATGCCACCAGTCAAGATTTGCATTTCTTATTTTTGAAGTGATCGTTTGCAGATCAGCAAGTGCAATGAAGAACACTCCTTTAAAGCTTTCATACGTTTATCAGTGCATTGGTTGTGATTCTTTTCATCTCCAGCCAATTGGAAGGACCGTATCCAAGGTATGCACGTTTATACATAAGGCTTGGGTATATTTTGATGCTGCATAAATTCTGGCTGGCATGAACGAGCTATAAATGATATTTTAAAGTTTTTGTTGCCTGAAACGGTGTATGGTATAGTATTGAGTGTCTGCAAAATTGTCTTCAGTGAATCTGTGCAAACGTACATAGTTTTTGCTATTTTCCTGCATGCATCAGGAACCTAAATGCTGATTGATTTGAAAATTTCATTTCAAGCACTCATAAGTAATGTTCTCTTTTTGGTAAAATAAGTCGTGCAACTAATTTTTTCTACAGCTAATATACCTGTGATTTTTTTGTCTTCCCCTTTTTCTTCTATAGAATACCAGTGTCAGATATCTCCCCGGATTTGGCCCCGTTGTTCCCCAAGAATGCAGTGATTGTGGAAAGAAATATAACATGGGTGGGCCCATATGGTCTGCTCCCATTCACGATCAAGAATGGGTGACTTCCATTCTAGCAGATGTTAAATCTATGAAAGATCGTTATCCTGCTTATGATCGAGTATCAGCTGTATTGACGACGATATCAGAGGTACACTTGTTTGTTTTAGCAAACATTTCATTTGGCTTGTTGAAATGGTAAGTACCATGTGTCGTCCAGTTACGTGAAAAGAATATATATGGAAATTTTCTTAACGTCAGTTAAAGGATCACAGATCTGCTACCTTCTATTTATGAATTTTTGTATTATTAAAAAAAAAATGTGAATTTGAGGGCTTGTTTTTCTAGCAGAGAGATGCTTACCTAGAGATGATCTCTCTCTATACTCCCCAACACACTTCATTTCTTATTATGCTATGTAATGACTTGCAAAGAAATTACAGATAGAGCTCTATATAGGTTTGGCGACAAGTATATCAGTTAAACTGTTTTAGAATAACTATTTCCTTTCCCATCATCTGCACAATGGAACAATTTCAATATACATTTAAGGAATCCTCTTCAAAGGAAAGTTAAGTGGCTCTTTGAGAATATTTTGGAACTATTTTCTGTTGAATCAAAAATCTTTCCAGAATTTTTCTGTCTTGTATTTTGGCATCTACATGTTATATAAAATTAGGACTAGGCTTCACAACTGCCGAAACTATAGGTCCTTTCACATTCTCTGGTTTACTCTTATTTAAGCTTAAATAAAAATAAGGAATGAAGAAATAGGTTCTGACCTTTGCATCTTGATTGTTTATTCTCAAGACTGGCTTTTGTTTAAATAAATTAATTTTGTGCATTTTGCAGGAATTGCCTGATATTCCTCTATTTCTGAGTTTGCACAATCTATGTGCTACATTGAAATGCACATCTCCGTCAGCAGTTATATTTCGCTCTGCCGTTATCAATGCAGGATACCGTATTTCCGGAACTCATGTAAACCCATTGGGATTGAAAACAGACGCTCCTATGGATGTGATTTGGGATATCATGCGCTGCTGGGTGAGCATCCCTGTTTGCCTGTGTGAATTCATGCTTGTTTTGTCGTTTCATATGCTGCCTATTTGTTCACGCCAGCCAAACAATGCTCACATTAGTAAAACTACAGAGCTCCTTGAACTTTGTGATATTTAATTCCGGGCATGTTTCTTCTGATGGAATGAAATTAGGTGTATATATTTAGTGCATGTTTGGTGCACTGTACCGGACAGGACTAAATAATGCAGTTCACCTTACCAATCCATTCTTTACTGTCTGGTTACTGAGCAGCACACATTAATGGCCACTTGGGGTGTGGTTGTCACATTTTGCGTAGGGTGATGAGATATTTTCACCAAATATGGTTCCTGTTAGTTATTTTCCTCATATAAAGTTTTTAATGTTGTCTTCATGTAGTTGATAACAATCTCTCTGTAGGTCAAAAATCATCCTGTGAAAGCTCAGCCACCTGATCAGGCTGGAAGTGTTATACTTGCAAAGGAGCCCGTTCTGCAGGTATATGACTCCCTTTTCTCTTCAATTGCACTCTTCCTTATTTTTGTCATCTGTTCGTTGATTAGTTGTTTCCTTACTGAGTGCTGCCTCCCATTTGTTATTAAAGGCATTTATTGAATGAGTAGTATTATTCATAGTCAACGACTACATTAGTCCTCATACGTGGTATAGCATTATTAAAAGTTATTCCTTTTTTAAATTATTAAATTATGCCAATTAGGATGACTTGAATTTAAGTGTTGCCCCCAAAAAATTCTGCTAACTAATAGTCAAATCCATGTATAGTACCCCTACAAGCATGGCACTTATTTTTGTTTGATTTAACCATTTCCCTTACTGAATACTTACTCCCTTTTGTTATTAAATTAACTAATCAACCAGCTATAGACATTTATTTTGAATTCGATTATTTTTGGCTGCACACTGTTCATTTTCCTTTTGTTGACTTCAACTTAAGTTTTAAAACAAAAATTTCTGCCAGCTAATGGTCAATTCTTTTCTACTCTCCCCACTTGTTTTTCCTTCCTCAAGAAACTAAGTGCATGCTTGGTACCCAAGACGTTATTACCAACAAAGTTTGAGCTCCTTTTTGTTCCTTAAGAGTTTGCAGTCATATTTAATCCTTACTGCTAAACATACCATTAGTCCGTGTTTGGTTAATAGGATTGGAGAATACAACAAAAATGATTTTAGCCGTTCTCTTTTAATCCTATTCAATCTTGTCCAATACTGCGTATCACACAAGCATGCTATAAAATTGTTGTCTCTTTTTTCCTTGCAGGCTAATTTTGCAAGAGCTGTTGCCTCTCTTAGCAAGGCACAAGCCAAAAAGGTTGCACGCTTCCTTCCGAATCCTGAAAGACATTGGGGACCAAAGCTCAGGGCTGGTCGTCAGATCACCAGCAAGCACGTGTCTCTTTTGGGTCCTGAGGCAATGAATGGAATAAACAACCATGAAGAAGGCGAAGAGCCCCCGACCAAGCGTAAGAAGACAGAAGATCCTACTCCTAATTCATGATAATAAAGCCTACTTTCATACACAATAGTTGAGTGTGTTTGCCAAACGTGCTGAATAATTTACCAATGTTCCCCTTGCTGCGTATGCTTTGCAGAGACAACCATCTCGCGCAGAGCAATGGTTCATGTTCTATTTAATCGTAAGAGATACCAAACGCGGAAGGGTTATTCTCGTGTACCAATTCTAGTAGTCTTGAAGGAGCAATATCAGTTTTGTTTAATTTTTATGATTAATTGAACGTTTAATCTATTGGAAAATAGTCTCTCTTTTCTTGTCGTCTTGGAAGAATCAGAGAGGATCTACTCGTGCAATTAACTGCCCAAATATGACCTTAGAGCTTGTTTTTACGTAGTTATTTTTATTGTATAAAAAGAAATGGTCTTCTATCCTAAGTATTGGTGACACGAAATATTAATTAATTGATAAATAAGTTCATGATATGTTTTAGAAATTAAATTATCCACCAATTAATTAAAATATAAATTCATTGATAAATAAATGTATGGTATGTTTAGAAATGAAATGATTCATCAATTAATTGGTATGTCATGTTTCATGTATTTCGAATGAGTTAAACACGGGTGCTTGAGAAATCAATTTTCATTAATATACAAAAATTAGCTTTATAAACCATTATCAGCATATTTTGGATGTTAAATTGAGTCAAGAGTGACAAGCGAAGTGTTTGTCCATTATCGTATTACAAAAAGATTTTTCATTTGTTTTTTTACCTGAATATCAGCTTTTTAGGCTGGCCCAGTTTCTGCAAGAAAAGTCCTAAAACATTTGAGGGCTCATTGTTTCCAGTCTTACTGCTAACATATTATAGAAAATACACTCGACAAGCTGTAAATCCAACCTAAGATATACCGACAAATCAAGTACAAACCCAAAACAAATTACATCAAAAAATTACTTATTTGTTATAACGAGAGAGAGAGAGAGAGACTCGAAGCCAATTCTGATTTAGTTTTTGGGATTGAGTTCGTCCCAAGCTTCAATCCATGTGACCATTGCATCTGCAAGCTTCACAAAATAAGGGTCTATTTTACCAAGCTTTTCTTTAACCTGTTTAGACAGTTCAACATAGCATTTCTGAACAGTTGTGCAATCCTTTGAAAGTGTTGCTGCTTGGAAGAATGGAATGATTTCTTCTTGCCAGAAGATGCCATGGTATTCTTTTTTTAGGTTCACAAATGGGTTGCTGGCTTTGCTGTGCCATATGTATGGCAACCCGGTTTTGACTCCCAATCCAAGATGATCACATATCACCTACACAATCCAGAAAAAATGGTAAGAAATAACAAGTACTTCGTGCTTTTTTAGAAGATATTGTGGAAAAAAGTCTTAAAGATTTGGAAAATCCTACAATGAATCGAACATAGTGGTGAATAATATTTGTGTAGTCGACCCCAAATTTATTGGGTAAAATACTTTTTCCCTTTTTTTCTGTTGTTGTCTTGGGATCCTGAGAGTGTAAAAAGAAAAATTTGGAAAACGTGTGCAGAGATTGAACCTTGATGCACCAGCCAGCCCACATATCGTCGTAGCGTCCAATCGGTTGGCCATCTCCCATGAGTCCAAAGTACATTGCGGCACCGATAAGATCACGGTCGAATGCCAAATTCATTCCACACATGGGAAAGAGGGTGCCCTTTGGTATTGTCAAGACTGCATCAACATACCTTAAAAGCAACAAAAAAGCTCAAGAATCATGCTTCAAATGAACATGTGAAAGCAGAATGATAACTTCAAAATCGTAAATAGTTTTGGGTCAAAAGTATGAAATACCTAGTATTTCTCTCACGAGGCTTCACAAGTTGTGTAGGTGCATCATAATCAGGAATGTTCATCCAGAGGCCATGAGAAACAGCTGTTGGCACGCCCTCGCGAAGGCTGAAAGGATATCCCCGAACAAAATCCGCACCCTCACGGAAAGGATCATACAAGGTATTAAAGAAATTTGGCGTCGAAGGGCAAAGGAGATTCTTGATATGCTGTGCGAGGGCATTGATTTCTTTCCCAGAAGGGTCTTTCGCAACCTAAGAGTATATAAAATTTTCACAAGATGTGTCCATTATGGCCTCAAAGATCTGATATAGCATTAAAAAAGATAAGATCTGACCATAAAATTAATAAAGGTAGAATGCAAAAGTTTTTCTCTCATTTTCCAATTCTTTGTTCCTACTTTTCCACATAAGCAAGACCTACGGTAGGAAAGTATTCACTTTGCTACTATATTATACATTTTACCTAATGAGAAGCGAGATTATTGAACAATTTAACAAATGTTACAAACGCACGAATCATTCGAGATTAAAGAGTAGTGCGTTATAATCTACCATTTAAAACATTTTTCCGTTGAGCGACTCCACAATCACGAAATTAGTCTATAACTAAAAGTAGCCATTTTGAGGTCACATGTTTCGAATGAGGATTCCCCACAGAGGAGTGAATTACCCTTAAAATCGACGTTTAAGGGAGGTGCAAACCTTTCATGTAAGCGAACATGACAAGAAAGGTAACACACAAACATAGAGCTACTATTGGTCACACACCTTCAATTCTTAACTACAATATTAAAATCAAGTTAGCAAACTATTAGTCTCAATTAGCCAACAAAACAAGCGAATCATAGAACTCTAAGCAAGCAAAACGGTAGAACATGTTGGATCAAGTATTTATGGATATATACTTAAGAACAAGATCAATTCTGAGAATGTTGTCCTAGAACAATCCATAGTCTTGTGGGACTTGATATTTACAAGGAAAAAGAAGACAAGATTTTGAAAACTTACAAAGCAATCGTCATCAATGGTGAAGATATACTTCTTCTTGGAGACCATATACCCGAAGCATCTGCAAGCAGAATCCTTGAAGGAAATGCAGGAAGCCTTAGGACCCAGAATCTTATTAATATCATTTCGATTATACAACTCATAATCAAAGCCATCAGGGACCTTGATTGTCTTTGATGGATCACCATCTTGCACTATGATCAGATGATATGGCTCAAAGAATGGCCTCCACATTTCCAAGAAATCAAGATTCCTAATAGTGGGTATCACTATATCGAGCTCATCTTTGAGAAGATGGGTTTCAGAAGTAGCCATTTTAGAGAGAGAGTTAGGCGGAGTGTGAGGACTGAGGAGGAAGAGGTTGTGGTGCAGTGAGTTTATATACGTATTATGGTGGCTCATGCGGCGGCGGTGGAATCGGCACGTGTGTGTTTTGGGAATTGTTCAAATGAAGAGGTGGACCCGGCGTTTATGGGTGGCCTTGTGTTTATTTTTGTCTGTTTTTATTGGGTGGAGGGGAGTTTTTAATGAAATAATAAAGGAGCGAGCGTTTAGAATTAATTAATGTGTATGAAGAATTAATTGGAGATATGCTTTGGTTCATAGTTGTTACTATCTTGTCTAAAATTAAAATTTTATTGGGAAAAATAAATTTATTTTCCTTTAAACAGCCGAACTTATTTAATTTATATTTTTTCATGAAATGAATGACAAACAATTTGGGAAATTGGTGACAAGATGACTTGATTTCAAAAAATTATCATGTAGAGGATAAATTTATTTATTTAAACTTTTTTCTCGAACATATTTATACTTAAAACAAAATTATTTTCTAAGATGAGGAATGCTAGTTTTTATTTTTTATTTTTATATAAAAATTTGGTGTTCATTCTATTGCCATTGAATTAGGATGGAGTTTTGATAGTATTCCTAATAAGAAAGGGGAAAAAATTAATGCATCAGTAATTATACACGTTCCAAATTATGGAAGCGATTAAGTTTATTATACAAAATTTATAAATTTTATAAATGACTAAACTTCATTTTTAACCATACATTCCAATTATTTTACACTTATTATTTTTCTTATCCACTATTTTTTTTTTTTGGAAAATCATAGATGCTCGGGCCAACTTGTGCGCACCTCGACTAATCCCACGGATCCTGAAGTTTACGGCCGGATACTCACCTCAGTGGCCCTTAGAGGATTCGAACTGGTGACCATTGAGGAGCAAATCCAAGGCCTAACCAATTGAGCAATCTTTTAGGATTTAATTTATCCACTATTTTTTTTATCTATTTATAGATTAAATTGTTTATAAATTCTTCTCAAACGGTTGCTCAGTGACTGACAAGGCAATCTCAGAAAAAAAGAGAAATCTAATATTAATTTGTTTAATTATTTTGGGGGTGGGGTCGGGTCGGGTCGGGTCGGGTCAATGTATTCTATTTCTTTTCATTTTTTCATTTTTCTTTCATAGAAAAAAGGAGGGCTTTGAAACTTGGAAGTGAAACCATGAAAAAAGGCAAGGTTTGAGTGTTAATTTAGAAAGGACCATGCGTAACTATATTTCTTTAAAGTTCTTTATTTGCAATAATTAAAGGGTTCTTCTTTCTTTGCATTAATCAAGGGTTTGTTGTTAATAGTCTTTTTATAAATAAATATACAATATCTTTCACATGTAAGATTTTTCTTTCATTTTACAAATTTAGTTGAACTTTCTGTATTCTTTAGTCCCATCAAGCCATGCCACGTTATTCCGACGTACTAGACATGATCTACAGCCTAATTTGGTTATGTATAATACCAAATAATACATCAAAATGGTAAAAATATTAAATATGTCATGAAACAGGGGCAGACTCAGCATTGAAGTTCAGCCCGAAAGGACGTTGACCGGTCAACGTCGACAATCAATGATCGAGATCGTTTATTAATATTTAAAACGTAATATATATTATTATGTTAACAATAATATCAAACTCATAAAGTGCCCTAATGGTAATGATTTCAATAATCTTTAAGGATAGTCGTGAATTTGATTCCCCCTCCCTATTGTTATTAATTTTGGTAAAAATTGAAGAACTAAAAATATAAAAATTCCAAGCTAGGGAATATAACTAGACATCTCATAAGAAATTCAAGTTCTAACTAACTCAACTGAATGATGCATTTGAAAATTAAATGAAATGACAGTTATATAAGCTAAAAAATTTATCTATTGTCCAAAAAAAAAAAAAAAGGTTCCCTACGAATCCAGCACGGGCGGCTGCGGGTGCTGGGTCCGCCCCACGAAAGTAAGAAAAATGGAATAATTGGGCAACTAGCCCACAAGTATTGACACCCTAAAATGTGCAAGATATTGGGATTTTTGTTGAAAGGTATCAATACCTTGGTGAAAAGGATATTCGGACTTGAACGTTAAACACGAATAAATAACGCTAAGGTAAATAAAGTTGAATCCAAGGTTTAGCAGTACTCTTCTATCACTTCGTTTTTATCTAGAAATTTATTTATTTAAATTCTATTTATGACACACTCACCAGTATATTAGTCATGCTAGATTGTCCAATAATTCGAGAAAGCTTGACATTAGATGAACCCCCAAAATTTATAACTTCATGCACTAAAATGGAATAAAATACTACAAATTGTTTGCCTTTCAAATGTAGGCCTCTACACTTGAATATAAATTGTGGTTTGAAAATTCTATTTATTATTTTCCGAATTTTCAAATAGCCTTACCAGTTACCATTGGCCTATGGTGGTAAAAACTTTGTAAGTTACTCTCGATCGCGTAAGAAAAGCTAAGGTGGAGCATTCTTACCTCTAGAAATATCATTTGTAATTCCCATATAAACTTTTGGTATTGATCCATTACTTTCTTAATTTACATTAATTGAATAAAATAGGGAGCAAGCATCCGAATATATAGCCGACACGAACGAACCTACCCGAATAAACCCCTATAGAAATGGATGATATTGTATGTTAATGGTTATATCTTTTCATTGATCAGAGGTTCTATTATATACATGTCGCAGCACAATCACCTCTTATCAAGGTAAGTGATTGCTTTCAATTACATAAAATGCATAAGGAAAGGAATAATATTTAAATGTGACTTCCCAAGAATGGTACCTAGGATGTCTCTCTATCATGCCCCTACAAGATGGAGCATCCATCTCGGATGCCAATCTTGAACCGATGATGCAAGAATTGTTTTCGAGGAAGTGCTTTGGTGAGTGAGTCCTCCAATTGATCATTAGTGTGAACATGAGAAACACGTAACTGATGATTAACAACCTGGTCACGAACAAAGTGAAAATCAATGGCCATGTGCTTCATTCGTGAGTGGAATATCAGATTTTTACACAAGTATGTGGCACCAATATTATCGCAGTAAATTGTAGGTACAGCTGTAGGTGGAGCATGTAATTCTTGGAGCAGATTAGTTATCCAGTTTAGTTTAGTAGCAGTCGAAGCTATGGTACGGTACTCGACTTTAGTAGATGAGCGAGCAACGGTGCGTTGCTTTTTGGAAGCCCAACTGATTGGTGAGGCACCAAGAAACACAACATATGCAGATGTGGATATACGATCGTCAGTGTTTCTTGCCCAATCAGAGTCAGAGAAGGCATGGAGTTACGGACGTGATTCTTTGCGAAGAAAAAATCCATGATCGGAAGTGCCCTTGAGGTACCGCAGTAAACGTTTGACAGTGGCCCAATGATGTGAGGTAGGACAATGCATGAATTGTGACAATCTATTGACAGCAAAGGAGATATCAGGCCTTGTTAAAGACCTGTCGAAACTGAGTAGCGTCATGGTGAAGGGTACCATCGTTGAGCGTTAGAGACTCGATTGTGAATAGGGGAGTGCTAACCTCTTTAGCATCAGCCATGTTCACCTTGTGCAAGATGTCAAGTACATATTTTTGCTTCGACAAGAAAAGACCAGTTGGAGTTCTGCGAGCCTCAACACCCAAAAAATATCACAAGGGGCCGAGATCCTTTTAGGAGAATCGGTTGGCCAACTGATCAATGAACTGCTGGACGGAGGCAGAATTGTTGCTTGTAATGATGATGTCGTCAACGTACACAAGCAAGTAGAGTGTGGTTTGTCCATGTTGAAAGATAAAAAGGGAACTGTCTGACTTAGAGTTCCCAAATTTGTGAAGGAGTAGAAAGCCACGTAATTTATTATACCATGTACGGGGATCTTGGCGAAGACCATAGATGGCCTTGCACAACTTGCAGACATGAGTAGGAAACTATGGATGAGTGAAACCTTGAGGTTGCTGCATGTAAACATTGTTAGAAAGTGTGCCCTACAAAAAAGCATTGTTAACGTCCAGTTGTCGCAAGTCCCATCCATAGGAGACCGCTAAACTTAAAATAAGGCGAATTGTTGTAGGTTTTACAACTGGACTGAAAGTATCAGTGTAATCAATTTCGGGATGTTGATGGAATCCCTTGGCAACCAAATGAGCCTTATGGCGGGCAACATTACCGTTGGGGTTCCTCTTAATCTTAAATATCCACTTGCACCCAATGATGTTTTGTGTGTGGTGATGGGGTATGAGAGTCAATGTGGAATTTTTAAGAAGGGCGTCATATTCATCACTCATCGCCTTATGCCATTGTGGGAATTTTTCGGCTTGGCGATATGTTGTGGGTTCAGGAGGTTCATCAGTTTTGGAAGTGGTGGTGCGGAGGTCAAGTATTTTGCGTGGCATGAAGATATTATGTTGGGACCTGGTAGTTATTTTCGATGGTGTGGGTGATTTGGATGGTGCAGTTTGTGAGGGAAATGAACGAGGAGAGGAATAATGACTTACCAATTTGTAGAGGAGTCCATGGAGTGTAATTGGTGCAAGATAGAGGTAGGCAGCGTGACATAAGGAACCACTTGTTCATCAGTACCATGATTTGAGGAGTGTGTATTAGTGGAGGCAGCTGATGGAGGAGAACTTGATTGTATGTGATTTAATGTAGATATGGAAGGGTATGAAAGTGCTTGATTGTGAGGTGACAGATTCATGAGATGTTGACTCGAGATTTGTGAGAGGATTGGAAAGATTTGAGGGACACCATTGATGTAGAGATTCTGTTTTAATTCGTGGTTCATGTAGGGATAGTTTTTGAAAGGGAAATTGAGACTCAATAAAAACAATATGGCGTGTCATAAAGGTTTTTGATGTGGATGGATCAAGACAGATATATGAATTGTGAGAGAGTGAATAACCAATATATATGCATGGTTTTGATCGTGGAGCTAGCTTATGATCGGAATAGGGACGAAGCCAAGGGTAGCACAGACAGCCAAATACTTTTAGTTTGTGATAATTTGATTGTTTGTGAAATATTTTTTTGAATGGAGAGTGGGACTTAAGAACTGGTGTGGGCATACGGTTAATAAGATAGGTGGCTGTTTGGAATGCTACAGACCAGAACCGTAAAGGTAGTGAGGCTTGGTGAAGTAAAGTGAGACCAGTTTTGACTAGATGACAATGTTTTCTTTCAATGGAGCCACCTAATTGAGGAGTATATGGAGGAGACGTGAGATGTTGAATACCAAAGTTAGATAAGTGATGAGCCAAGCTTTAATATTGACCACCTCCATCGGAATTGACTGTTTTTATTTTCAGTTGAAAAAAGTTTTCGGCTAATTTCTTGAATTTGTCAAATATGAGGGGAACATCTAATTTGTGTTTGATAGGATAGAACCAAGTATATTTTGTAAAGTAATCTACAAAAATTATATAGTACCGAAAGTTATCATAAGAAATGATTGGTGATGGCCCCCCAAACGTCAGTATATAAAATTATCTAACGGAGAATTACAGAGACATGAATCACAATGACTAGACAGAGATTGAGATACGGGTAGAGAAAATGTAGTTACTATTTTTTTTGAATGGATTCGGAGGGATGGCCTAGACGGCGGTGCTATAGGTCGACGGTAGTAGTTGTGGTGGCTGTGTATGCTATTGGAACGGATGCAAAGGATGGTGATGATGACATAGAGGGCAGCTCGTAGACGTCGTCCTTATTCTGGCCTTGCACCAAGGATGCCCCTGTACTCAAATCCTTCACAATAAAAGAATCAGGAAAGAATTCAATAGATGTGACATTTTGTTTGCAAAATTGCGAAATTGAAAGTAAGTTTTTTTTTATATGGGGAGCACGCAACACATTATTAAGGTTAAATGAGATATTTGAAGATGTGAGTTTTGTAGAACCAATATGAGATATTGGAATACCATTACCATCGCCAACCATAATGTCTTCATTCCCATTGTAATCAGAGTGAACAGAGAGGTTTTGTAAGTCAGAGGTAATATGGTGCGATGCACCAGAGTCGACCAGCCAATTGTTCCGGTTGGATTGTTGATCTGTGGTCGAGATATTCGCCTAAGGCCAGCTAGGATTGTGGTTTGGCTTTGCTCGAGACCGTTAAACCTTTGTTGTGTGCCCAATTTTGTCACATAGTTGACATATTGGCTTAGGTTGTCCATGGTTGTTGTTTGGTCGCCATGGTTGATGTTGTGAGCTACTTGCTGGAGCAAAGTTCCCTACTGTGTTATAGGAAAAATTGTTATTGAAGGGGGAGTAGGAGGAGTTATGAAAACCTTGATTTCCTGAGTTGGTATGTGGATTGCCTGCGAATGATCTGTTGCCATAATTGTTGTTTCGCATTCTACTGTTTTGATGATTTCCATAACTTGGCCTATTTTTATTGTTGTTGGAGCGATGATGGTGTACTGGGCAGTGATTGGTGTTGTTACTTTCTTCCCTTCTTCTCGTTTTAGAAAAGTCTCGTGATCTAGAAGCTTATCGTGAAGCTCTTCGAATGTCATAGCTGTTTCTCTTGTACGTATGGCTGCATTCAGTTCTTTATAGTCATTACTGAGACCAAAGAGGGTGTGAACGATGATCTCAGCGTGACTAAGTGGGTGCCCAATCAAGGTAAGGTCGTCAACAATTGTTTTGATGTGTTGCATGTATTCGGCTATGGTGGTGCCTTCTCGAGAGGTCCTCATGAGTGTGGAAAGAAGGGTGAGCATCCTGGTATTTGAACGATTGGTGATAAGTGTATTTGTACACTTATCTAGACCATTAAATTAGAGTATTTGTAAGTGATTTAGATGAATTATAACATAATTTTGTGTTAATTATGTTTGTTAGGTTGAACTCAATGCAAATTGATGGATTTGGAAGAAATGAACGAAAAACGTGCGAAAACGAAGGACATCTAAAGTTTGGGGGCATCAAATAGTTGACAAGGACCATAAGATCA
>CAIGRR010058593.1:0-11120 GCA_903798365.1 Fraxinus sp. 1973-6204
TGGAGTATGAGTTGATTTAGGATTCATTGTTGAATTGTTAGATAAGCAGTTGGATTGTTGCTGATGGATTATTTTCGAATTATTCGAATATTGAAGTTTATGGTGTTTTGGATTTTTTTTTTATTGTAGATTCTATTGAAAAAAAAAACATTATATGCTGAAAAGCTGGCTGGGAAAAAATTTAATAGGAAATGTTATATTATGACTTTTTTTTATTTTGTTATATATGAATTTTTATTCATACATTAACTGTTAAAAACTTTTGCATCCTGCAACGTAAATTCTTGGCTCCGCCCCTAGAAGGGAGCAATTGAATTATATAGGTTTAATAATACATTTAATGACCAGTTAATTCAGCCTATGCGACAAATCGACTGATATCATATGTATGAATAACAGAAACATGTGTTCTTGTCTGCATAAACTCAATATATTGAAATCTCGGATAAGAATACCTACCTGAACACTGAGAGTAGCTAGATTGAAACCCTCTGGAGTGAAACCATACCGTTTCCACACACTAAAGAAGGCAGTATGTGTTCTAATTGCAGGATCAATATCCCCAGCTAGAACCTTCCATAATTTTCATGAGCAGTTATATTTAAGTTAGTTATATATAATTCTACAACTTTAACATTATACAAGCCTAAAACGACAGAGAATATTAATTAGAATCACCTGAAGGCCAGGCCAGAATGCCTGAAGGCTATTAAATAATGGCCAAACAAGGGCAGCAGAGTTCATGTTTACCTCAACATACCTAAAGGTGATTAAAAGCATCATCAGACTATAAGATATGTGAATTAAGAGGTGAAAAATGAAGGAAGAGTAATAGTGGAATGAGCCTGAAGTTCACATGGTTGTAACGACCAGAAAATGTATTCACTTACCAAGGATCATTATAAAGATAGTGCATTGCAGCCCTGTAAGCTTCTTGAAACATAAACAGATACTCTTCATCGCCAAATAATAAATAAGCCTGTGCAAACAAGTTCGTGGAAACAAGCATTAGACAATCATCGTTAAAAATGATTATCTTCATCATATAGCTAAAACTTGAAACAACATCCAGGTTAAGGAATTGACCTGGAAGATTAATTTGAACAGCCACTAATTACATGAACCATAAAAAAGGACTGCACAATCAAAATATGTGTTGGCACAACTTCACGAGTGTTCATTCTCCATTTTGCCAATATTACAACAATTATTCATTCAATAATTTCATCTATTCACCTAATGAAATATCCACTAAAAAAGGTTTGGAAAGAGATACCAGCTGGATAAAGGGGAAAGGAAAAGAAAATGCTGGAATGTTATCAACAACTTTCTACGTCTTTGATTAGAAGTAAAATCTAGCAAAACACTAAAGCTTTCATATTTTCCTGCTCCTGCCTTCAATAACAACCCATTTGGCAAAGTACTTCATCAACCAAGTATTTCTACTAAAATTATTTAGCAACTGTTGCGGCAGTAGTAGGTTGCTTTGATTGTGCAGTTAGCTCCTCAGAAATTCAAACAATGAACATCTGAGCCATGAAAGCAATGGAAGATGTTTGGTATGTAGATTGTAGCATTCTTTTTTTAACTTCAATTTTCAACCAAGCAAATATAAGAATTTTTTTTTTTTTTTTTTTTNTTTGGTTTTATGAAAATGGTAGGTTAAAAACCCGTGATGATGTAATTTCCTTTTATTCCTCCTCTCTGGTAAGTACAACGAAAGACTCTCGTTTTAGCAGCCCATTTAACTTTTGGCATCATCAACTCTTTTTTTTTTTTTTTTCATTTCGTTCTTCCCGATAGTGAACTCCTTGTATACAAAAAGCTTAATGGTTTTCTAAGTTTCAGGTACAAGTGACAGCCAACTGAATTGAATTTTTACATGTTGCAGCAAACATTAAATCAATTGTTCAAGACATGCACAGAAAATTTTTCAAATCAATGAGCCAGCTTACAGAAATTAAACCTCCCATAATTCCATCTGAAAACCTCACCTTTAGTAGATACTCATAGAAAGAGTCTATACTCGTTCCTATTCCCGCATCCTACAAATAAACAGAAAAATGCAAGTTAATGCAACAGCATAGAGCATAACCTGAACCTAACCGTGGTCAGTTAGGTCCCTCTTTAGTTAACTACAATCACTTGGAAGTTTCTATATCATAATCAATTGGCTCTTTCCAACAAAGAATAAAAGGCCCTTCGTTTCTTTCCCATACAACCAGAAGTTGCCAATCAAATCAAACATATATACTTAACTAGTTCAAAATAAACATAGTTATCTACTGGCAGCTTTTCAATATGCATTAAAAGTAGTAATTCAATATAAATGTCAAAAAATTAAGTATCTTTGATGTAAAAGATAAAAAACCATTTGACAAACAGAAGATGAGTAATTCTACTAAATGGAACAACGAGAAAAAATACTAATTATTCTGCTATCATTGTTTATGATAGCAAAGAATAATCAGATACATGCCAAAAAATACAAGTCTCCTTTAAAATGGTTACCAGGTTGAGAATGAGAAGTAACCTTTTGAGTCCATTCGCCAGAAAAAACATCTATATGAGCACCAAGTAGGTTGATCTTTGAACGGCGGGCCCATAGTCCTTGAACTGCATTCATTGTGACTCGCTCAAAAACTGCATTTTGATGAAGGAAAATTTGAAAAAACCAACAATCAGTACAACAAATTCTGAACTTGCCATCTCCCCCAAGATACTTACAGAAACACAACCAGATTTGTTATAGATGGTGCAATGGACTCACTTTTCCTGATGTAGATTTGATTTTTCTAATGATATAACATAATCCAGAATCTTTTCTTTTATCAATTTTAGATGAGTAATATGTAGCCTTTTACTTAATGAACCTAACAATTTAGATCCTTGAAGATACCCAATTAAATCCCAAGCAACAAGTTATGAAACCTCCAACTGCATACTAACATGAACGATGACATTAAGGTTCTAATCAAGTGCCTCTAGAGATAACCCACAGAGCACCACGAGATCATTATCCATGTCATAGGCCCTTCTCACTGAAAATCTAATTCTAAATTTCATCTTGGCGTGTCAAGATATAGACTCTTAAGACATTGGGAATAAGAAAATAATGGCATGTATAAAGGAGAGACAACTATATACTCTGGAGGACAATATAATCTCGATTAGCATGACTAAAACGCTTTAGTAATTACTTGGATCATTTGTCAAGCGGCTAAGCACTCCAAATTCCAATGTTAGGGTCCCACCACCAGCAGTTGATGTTATCTAAGCACATAATATCTTCAAATCAGTACTTACATCAGCAAGAAATGTGTGAAACACACAAGGAGATATATATAATTCTTAGTATAGAATGAATCCAACTCTTCCCATGAAATCATTCATAAATTAGTAGTTTCATATGATAAATTACACACAAATGATTGCATATCGCCATATGTTGTATCTTGAAATTCATATGAATACAACAACTCATACCTCAGAACCTAGGACAATTCAGTCTGACCATGCTAATAATCATGTACAGAGTGTACAGGAGCATTTTTTCACATAAATAGTCTAACATACCCCTGCCTAAAACAACTTGTAAGCAGACTGAGAAATCTTGAAAGCTTGAGGCTTAAGTTTCTCACACAAGCTGGCAGATATCTCTCTGTAAATATCCATCCATCATATGCACAGACAAGCTTAAATAAGTTGTCTTGTAATTTTAAACAAAGCTTACATAAATTATCTTGTAAGTTTTCTTTTCATTTTGTAGTTTATATACATTCTAACTAGCCATGGAATGTAAGTTTCAGAGTCCAGATTACACTTATAGAAATTAGTAATTATTTACATTCCTACCAGAACAGGCATAACACAGTGCAAGTAATAACAGAACACAAGTTATTGTTCATTTTACCCATGGTAATTTAAACAATCATGAACCACCATATTGCTTTATGTCTTCACACGATAAGATTTATTAGAGGAATCAATAGCTCTTTAAGGGCAAAGAGAGTACAAAGAGGATTTGCCTTGCTTTCATTTTCATCGATGCCGTGTAATAGATTAACTGACCCAAATGGAATTCCTGCAACAAATATAATT
Organism: Fraxinus sp. 1973-6204; assembly: GCA_903798365.1. Lineage (NCBI taxonomy): Eukaryota > Viridiplantae > Streptophyta > Magnoliopsida > Lamiales > Oleaceae > Fraxinus > Fraxinus sp. 1973-6204. The sequence continues at coordinate 4,102 of CAIGRR010058593.1, forward strand.
TATAAATGTCAGATGGAATATTACAGAGACCTCAAGAAAATAGATGAAACCTCCAAACTTATTGCACTTTTTGGGGCTAAAAAGCACACCAGTTGATGAGTTAGGGACATAATAATCTATTCTACATAACAACCCAAAACTATTAACATTGGACTCTTATCTCATGTTTTCACGAATTGCATCCTGAGTCGACCTCTACTTTGAAAAGAACAGTAAGATGTATAGAAAGTTGCATTTTTGGAAGGTTGCATATTTTATAAGAAATTTCCAGTAAAAAATATGTAGTATTCTTTGTAGTAAGGATAACTTCCACATGAAGATAAATGCCAAATAAAAATAAAGCATTTCATCCAAACAACTTCTAGTAATACATCCCCTGAATACTTAAGCCAGTGATGATACCTGTCGGAGTATCAAATGCTGGTAACATTCTACGAGCTAAATCCTCAGCCAGATGAAGCAATTCATCATCATATGAGGGTATTCTCATGCCCTGCAGTTGTAGGAGTTTAAAAAAGAAAAAGAAAAAAAATGCCAATGAAGTCTGGACAGCATATCAAAATTACTAAATTTAAGTGTTTGCACTCTTCAACAAAAAATCCTTTTCAAGCAAGGATAAAATCCATTTGTCATAAGCCCATCAATACTATATGTACAATTTGGATTAAAGCCAACAAATCATAAAATTTTGATTTTTCTTGTGAATTAGACATTGTTACTGTAATTCTAATAAACAAATTGAATTAACAATGGCACATATTTGCAATTGGATAACAGAACAGAACAGAACCTAGATAATGCTTTGTATTTTGAACATTTAACTTTACATTGAATTTTACATATAAGTGAAAAAGAAAAAAAGAAAAAATAAATAAAACAGAGTTTGCCTCCATGCCTCCCACATTCTAAGACTAGATGAAATTCAGATTCAGACACAAATTAATCTTAGCAACTGAACTTATCATTGCAGTAGTCAAAATAGAAAATCTCATCGTGGCTCCACATATACAGATTTTTCATGTTTTCAGGAATCCATGCAGCAAACTCATGTTACTGCAGCGGAGCATGTCAACGTGTGTGCCAGAGGCCTGCTTGTCCATACAATATTGTTATTTTGCAAATAATATGCAGTGCATTTATATCATAAATGTTTAACCAATCCTACTCCCTTTTATTTATTCATGACATCAAAAATTTATTCAATGATAGGGAAAAAAAATATGATCAACTTGAAAGGGAAACAAGAAAAAGACATGTAATGCTAATAATAAAGATTCATATATGAAAGGCATAATACCGTGTTATAATCACTGGCAATGAGATGAGCAGAAAGTAAACCTCCAAGGATTCTTATCGTAGTTTCAAAGACAGATACTGTCTTATTCTGCAAATGTGAAGCAAAGACTCCAAAATTTAGACTGAAACTTGACTTCCAAAAATCAAATATTGCGATCTAATCTTTGAACATGCACCCCCTCACACAATCAACTTTCAAGTTACCAAAAGAATACAAGTGACAATGAAGACATTGACAAGCATCAATGTCAGACTTTTAACATGGCTATGAATATGCTAGTTATCTGGCATCCGTTACAGAAACAAGTTCTTCAATGCAACTCCATTAGTTGGCAACATTCACACCGGATGTATTCCAACTATCTCATTTATAAAAGGGCTGGCAAATAAGTCAAGCTAAGCAACAAGTGCCACCCATTAGGAGCTCGTTACAACAACAATAGATAACAGACACGGTACATATTAATCTTAATACAAACGGTGGATTTCCATCTACCTTTTGCTGATAAGTCTGAAGGTCAAATTCAATAATGATGTCTGGGCATCAAACATGACCAATAAAAGGCAAATAAGAACTTCCTATATATTGCAGATAAAAGGTAATTTGTGTAAATATGTTTGTAGAGAGGATAAAAAAATGATATCACATCATACAAAGAAAATAAAAAATAAAATAAAATGTCGTTTGCATATAAATAAGGTAGTGTTTATAAACGATTTAAATTATAAATAGATAGAAGTGAGTGGCGGATAAATGGTAGTACCTGTAAGCCCCTCGAAATGTGGTAAAAAGTAGCTTGTGTATTTATAACATTTTATTAACATGAGCAAAACAAAGGCTTAAGACTGAAAAAAAAATAAATAAATAAAAAAATAAAAAAATAAAATTTCCTCTACTGAACTTCAATTGTACAAAAAGTTAGAAGGAGCAGTTTTCATATCAATTAATATTACCAGCTAAAACCAAACTCCCATTAGAGAGCCCTATTTATTTCAGATACAAGCATACTGCTGCTTCCTCAAGGACTTCTTAAATATCATATTCTCAAAGAACCCATGACAAAATCTGAGTCCCAATAAATTGAATCTAACTACTGCAAAAAGCAAAAAGCTTAACAAAATCATGGGTGGAAGCATGAACTGCAAGTTTGTTTTCTTACAAGACAAACAAAAAATCCTTACTCACAATATCAAATCGAAGATTTTTACCAATCCATTCAACAGATGCAGAGAAGCGCTCTTGATCACCAAGCAAGGCCAGGGTGTCCAATGAATCGATCTGATCAAAGGAACATACAGTCACTTATAATTCATTACTATCCATAGACATACAACAAGAAAATAGCAGCCAGTCTTACCAATGTTAACGCATACCCTCCTAGTGTATCTTCTCCTACGCAGGATAAGGGCTTCAATTCATCGTGCGGAAAAGCATACTTCATGTATCCATCAAAAGCATGATAGAACATTTCGCGTACCTAAATAATATAGGATTATTTTAGAATCTTTCAAACTGATTCACATTTTAATCAGGTATAATGAAATGAGAACAAGTTTCAATCTTACAGACATTTATAGAAATGACTGATTCTTTCAAGAGCCCTAAACATAATTAAACCACGAAAAAAAATCACTAAAATCTGAATTCCAATCAACTTTTCATGGCATTCTTTACTCATGTTTCCGTCACTTTTCTTTTCTCCTCCAAATCTATATACGCTCTCAAGCAAAATCAAATAATTCACACATATATGACTATCCAGATCAACAGAAGTGCACAATTTAAATCAAATTCCATTAATAAAACTTCCCATTAAAAATACATTCTCTTTACTTTCGACACTTGTTTAAAAAGTACAACAATCACATGAAACCACAAAAACCCCATAAAGTACTCCTCAAAAAAACACAGAATTTTAATATAAAGCAATTTTGCTTGAATTATACCCAATAGAGGCAGATTTCAATAAAATGTTTCAGGAAAAAAAAAATGATTTACTGATGTGATTTATTTAGAATATAAGAATTGAGGTGACCTCATCTCTGAGCTGCTGGGCTTCATCTTTAGTGACGCCTTCTGATAAAATTTTGCATACAAAAACGTGAGAAAATATCAGAAGAATTAGCAACATAGGTTTTATTGGAGCTCCCATAGATCTGTCTGTGAGCTTTTGTGCTTGCTTTTCTGCGATTATATACATACAGTTCTATCTCTCACTCCCTCTTCCAACTAGGCTGAAATCGTGGGTGTATAACCTTGAAAGCGTGCTACCTTTTCTTGCTCCTAATTTGTAATGGTAATATTTATACGATTGGTCATCAACCTATTGCTCAAGTATTTAGTCCTTAGACTTCTATTATAGTTTTTAAAAGTCTCCATTGTTGCTAAAAAAATTGAAGTGAAGCATTTTTTTCAATAGGGTCACTCGATAAGTATTAAGTAGACGATCTCAAAATTATTGAAAATAAGACCTAGTGTCCGTTTGGCCACCCTTTTTTTTTTTTTTTTTGCAATCTCGTTTTTCCAACTCGGCTCCTTCAGTTCGAATATAGGTAAAACTTTATGACACCTAATGTTCTCCATTTGACTTTTTCTTTAAGATGCATAGTATAATATACACTACATTTTGTTTTCACCCTTACATTATATTTTCATAACATGTTAATGGGTTGAGGATAATTGCATAATTTTCATTGACCAGGAAAGGTTATTTCAGTCCTTCATATCTCAATGGCCCCATTGATATTTATATGAATTTGACAAATATATGTTAAAATTTTTAAATGCACATCTTCCTGTAGCAAAATGTGTTATTGTGCCAAATCTAGGGTGTGTTTGAGCCATTATTTTGAAAAATGTATTTTGGAATAGTGGGTTGATAGAGAATGTGTGGTTGAAAAGAAGGAAAAGTTATTGATGTGATGAAAAATTTTATTTTATTAAATAATGTATAGTTGAAAATGGGTAGAAGAATGTAAATGATAATTTTATCTCATGTTTGGTACACATTAAAGTTTTTATTCTCATTCTTCTACTCATTTTCAACACACATTCTTCAATAAAATAATATTTTCCATCACATCAATAAATTTTCTTTCTTTTTCAACCACACATTCTCCCTCACTATTCCAAAATACATTTTTTCAAAATAATGTGGCTCATACACACCATTAATGTGGCTCAAATAGGGGCCTAATTAAAATGAGATCCAAATACAGCAGTTTCTCATTGAACTCATGCTAGATTTAAATAGTGGTAATTGGGTAAAAAAGCATATTTCATAATACACTTTGGAATTTTAACCTTCGACCAGAATAATATTTTGAAAATAAATATTTAAAATTATAGTTTATAAACTACCTAGTATACCCTTATTCAACTTCACCAAAATCTCAATTCCTCGTCTGCTCAAATCAATTAAATCCAACGCCCTAAATTGAATCTATTTTTCCTCTTTTCGACTTCATCCACAAATCCTTCTTCTTATTCTTCTTCAAGGGTTCTTATCCCCAACCTTCTGCGATTGAAACTCACTTGCATTCATCTTATTGAGCGAAAGGGAAAGTTGAGTATGAGTGTTTCATCCAGTTTCCAAATTTGATCAAATTGAAACTCGCTAAAGCCACCATCATAATTCAATTGCTCCAATCATACGTCGTCAATAATTTGAATATCCCTCCCTACAGTAACGTAATTCAAATTCAAATTCATTTAAATTCGAAAGGCCCCACAGGGGCTCTATCCGGGTCCATACCACGGGCACCCCAATGGGGCGAGTTTTAGCCCATAGCGTGAGACCCATATTGCTCTTGTTTGGGTTTCTTTTCCATTATTGCCCATTCACTTTCGGTCCAAGGGCAGTTTATTTGCATTAACTATGGTAATTGGAATATCTACATCGACCTAGTGAGGCTCGGGTATGTATTGAGGTAAATTTGGAGTATAAGCTTTATGACAGGATTTGGATTAACATGGAAAAATGTGGTGGATATTGGCAGACTGTTCTTGATGATGAGAAACCAGACTATTGCTTTCGATGTAAACTCTTTGGGTATATTGATGAGCACTATTCCTTTGGATCACATCCAGTACCACCACCTACTACAGTCACACTTGAAGACAGTACTCCTAGGCCTATGATCAAGCCAATGACAAGGGAAAGTGTAAAGAGATACTTGTTGAGCCTCATAAGAGATGGGTTCCTGTTCGCAGAGAACAGCAAGGACAGCATACTGCTAGCACTTCTAGATAATCAAATTCAGTCTATCTCACAACCCGTACCGCCGGTTGCTATGGTTGATATACCAACTCTAGATGGGATACATGCTCAAGTCCAGTCAACTGCTCCCTTAGTGAGTCCCACAGATTGTACAGTTCAGCCAGTTCCAAGTTCAGTTGCTCATCAGATTACTTCTTTATCACGATCAGTTCCTACTACAGTTGCTTCTACTATGGCTTCACCCTAGGGAGTCAGGGTCCTCCATACTTCATATTTTGATCCCCTTGTAAATTTTATGGTTCCAGAACCACCGATACCAGAGAACTCAAAGTTTACAGGTATCAGAGCTATACAAATTACAGATCCATCTTCAGCTCGAACACGGGCACCTATTACCACTACTACAACTTCTATTTGCCAGCAAAACGTTGATGTATCTATCCCATATCTATAGTCTGAGCAGTCAGATATGGAGAGCATATTACAAATTGAGGTTCATCATCGGGGCATATTCCATAGGTTCTCTGCTGACGATTTGGCTGTTATTGCCAGGAGGACAGAGGATGACGATTTCGTCCATGTTACACAAAAAAAACACCCGAAGGCTACTAATACTCCCCACATCCAAGCAAAAGGATCACCAGGAGTCAGTCACATGATACCTCCTCACATTCCCCATCATTATGAGTGCCATCATATGGAATGTAAGAGGTATAGTTAGTATAGCTACTCGTCGGCGTCTGAAGACTTATACGCTCATCAGGTGTATCTTTTAGTTATATTGGAACATTTTCTAATTCAGCATAGATTTGATTATATTCGTTGATATCTGTGCTTTGACACCGGAGTTCAAAATTAGTCAAACAAGATCTTATTTTTTGGAATGCTAGGACCACTATTACTGTTATTGATGATCATCCCTATTTCCTTCACGTTAGAGTTGAAGATCCAGACTAGCTCTTTCCATCTATCCGACTCCAATTTATACTTCATGTGATACTGCTATCAGAAGGGATTTGTGGTGGGTATGGATGACCCTTGGCTAGTTGGGGAGACTTTAACGTTATTACACATGATGGTGAACACACTGGTCATAATACTCATGATCGAGGTGCTACAGCTTTCTTTGATATGATGTTAGACTGTGGTTTGGAAGACGTTGGTTTCCTTTGGAATCGGTATACTTGGACTAATGGTTGGGTCAAAAAGAGTCTGGATAGGGTACTCATCAATTCTACAGCTACAAAGTTCTGTCAACCGCTTACATTGAGGCACTTGAATTGGACTTCATCTGATCATTCGTCTTTACTACTTCAATGGATTTTTAATGATGATTTGAGACCCAGACCTTTCAGATTCCTCAATGTTTGGACAAATTATCATGATTTTTGATAAGTGTAATTTTTACACTTATTTGAGACCTAAAATAACGACAATCGATAGTTCTTTTAACAAATCATATTTTAAATTGTTGTATTTTATGTTTAATAGGTAAAACTCTTT
>CAIGRR010058692.1:0-11447 GCA_903798365.1 Fraxinus sp. 1973-6204
GTCTACCTCTCGAGAGTTTACTAAGGACTTCACTACTCTGTGCATGAGGCTCTCCTATTCCTCGTCACCTTTTGGAATTTTTTAACGAAATATTCAATTTCGTCGTCCCTAAGGGTCTCAGTGTCAGTGGACTCGCTCTTAACTTCTCTAACGATGTTCATGGCGATGGATTTAACTTTTTTAGGTTGTAAGACAGTGAGTTCGTAAGTTTGAAGTGATCCTACGAGTTCTTTAATTTTAACAGCATCTAAGTTCTTGCTCTCTTCTATCGCAGTAACCTTGGGTCTCAACCTCTCAGGCAATGATCTCGAATTGACTATGTCATTCAGTTAGCGTAGAAACTATCAAACGTCTCATCATCCGCCATCATTATCTCTTCAAACCTAGTGGTTAATATCTGCAGTTTAGAGTTCTTAACATTTCTAGTTCCCTCGTGTGTGGTTTCTAAAATATTCCAAACTTCCTTAGCAGTTTCAAACATCGATACACGCCTAAACTCTTTAGCAGACACAACCATGAATGCCCTTACTGTTCCAATTACACTCATTCAGATTCGTTTTCGACCACAGTGAAATATCAGTGAGTGTGACTACACCATCAACAGTTGTTGAGGGTGGAGCCTACCCATTTTGAACGCTAATCTAAATATGTTCGTCCAAAACCTTAAGAAAAGCTCCCATTCAATCTTTTCAATAGGCATAATTGATTCCGTAAAAAAAATGGAGGCACAGACAAGGATTGACTTATCTAGAATAAACAAAAAGGGTCAGAAATCGATTTAAGGCTCTGATACCAATTGAAACTTACGCAGCTCAACCCTAACAATATCTAGATGGGGGGTGAATATGTATTATATACGGAATTAAAAATATCAATTAATTAGCAACAAGTCACCAATTAATTATCTCTAGATGGTTATTCAATCAAATCAATTTAATCCTATGTTTAAATACCGCAGTTCATATAATCATTAAATAAAGCAGTAAAATCACAAGGAAGATCACGGAGAAATCCCAACTGGGTAAAACTCCAGGNACCAATTAATTATCTCTCGATGGTTATTCAATCAAGTCATTTTGATCCTATGTGTAAATACCGCAGTTCATATAATCATTAAATAAAGCAGTAAAATCACAAGGAAGATCACGGAGAAATCCCAACTGGGTAAAACTCCAGGCACTTTGCGAGTCAACAATCCAGTATAAACGATTCGTGACTTAAAAGTCCACCAGACTAGACGAGGACACGTACTAACTGATCTCCTGACTGCAATTTCAACAGCTCTTCTGAATTTTGTGCTCATACACCAATTCCAGCTGCAATTTCCAAAGCTCTCCTGGATTCTGCCTTCCTGCAGCAACTCCTAGCTTTGTGGAATCGTTTATCTCCTGTGGAACCCGAAGAACAGCCCGTTCTTCATCAATTGGAATTCCATTTACCTTCCTCGATTTTCAGCAACTCTGACAAGTATGTAGGAAGCACTAGTTTGGTAATTAGATTAGGAATCTTATATTTTTCGCCACCAGGAACAGTATATCAAAGAGATACGAAGGTTGAAAGCTTCAAAGATTAAGAAAATATGAAATGACGAAGTTTGCTCAATGTTCAACCTTGAGAAATCTCGTTCCGTGGTTTTAGAATATCTATAGGTAGGGTAGAAAACAGATGGACCAGGAAAAAAACCCTTAATACGCAAAATAAAATATTCCCGTATAACCCTATCGCTCGAGCGAGAGCTCAGCGACGGTTGAGCGAAGGGCTGTCGCTCGAGCGAAGGAAGGGCGATAGTCTAGCGATGCAGTTTCTATTTTTGTAGCTGGAGTCAACCTTTGGAGACAGTCGCCTGTCGCTTGAGCGAAGGAGGGGCGACAGTCTAGCGATGCAGTTTCTGTTTTTGTAGCTTGAGCCAACCCTTCTAGCGAAAATCCGTGCCGTTTTCCTCCTTGTTCTAAACTCGAAACTCTAGACCTATTTAACTAACTTTTAAACAAATTGCACATTACTCTTTGAACTTTTACACTCTATCAATTTAAGTCGTTTTGTTCACAGAATATGTCAATTACGAAATCAACTAAAACCTAACAAAAATGACTTGTGAAAAATGAGTACAATCACTGACCTTTTATAAACTTCACGAAACATGCATTTAATCTAATACACGTACTAGTCATTACAGGCAAACTAATCCCAAAAACTATTCATGCATTTTTCTAGTACACGAATAAATTAGTTGATTAATGGTTGCAAGAGTAATCTTAAAAGACATGAGTGAACTTTTGATTAAATAAATGATGAACTTGAACAAATAAATGAAATTCATATTGCAACACTATAATGTCAAAAACACGATAATGTTAGAAGTGAAAGTTATTATGTTTGCATTTTCTTCTCAGGAAAATGACAGCTCTGGCGTGCTCAGCAAGATGATCATGGATAGGACTCGTGAGTTAAGGTAAAATATGGCTGTAAAATAAAGATGTGTTACGCGTATTCAGGTGCATTGCACAGTTGAGACACAATTGTAATTTTGATAGGCAGCTTATGGGAGAAGAGCTCCAAGGACTTGACATGGATGAGTTGATCAAACTAGAGAAAAGGGTACAAGGTGTACTGAACCATGTTGTGGAAACAAAGGTATTATTGCATACAATTTGGTGTTTTCTAGTGCTTCATATTTAGATGTTTTGAGCTAACATCTTTGTCTTTCCATGGGAAGAATGACAAATATTATAAAGAGATCAGTTTGCTCATGAAAAAGGCGAGACCTCAAACTTTATCCTTTGATGAAAAAAATAATCATGCTGCTCCTTGTTAAGACATACATCCCATAAAAAGTTAAAATCAACTAAAGGCTTCGGCTAATTAGTTAACTTTCCTGATATGCAGGAATCTAAATTAATGGAAGAAAATGCTAAGTTGAAACAGCAAGCAGAAGTGAGAGTCGATCTTTTATTTTCCAAAATTATATATCATTTCTCGCACTGCATGCATTGGAGTTCAGTAGTAAATTTTGCGTTCTCAAGTCATTTAGTCAACTATTTATGCAGAAATCTGAAGGTACTGGAAATGGTATTGAGCAAAGCAATTCATCCGAGCGCATCACTAATTCTCATGGCTCTGATACTTCCCTCAGGCTTGGGTACTTAATGTTCATTAGATTCATGTACCTTATTCAAATTATTGTTCATTAGATTCATGTAACCTCATTCAAATTTACACAAAAAAGTATTGTCGTAGTTAGATGTAGTCTCAGATCTTTTTGACTGTATGCTTATGTTAATTTTGGCAGCTTTCCTTTCTCCAACTGAAGATGATGCCATTGTCAGAAGACTACAGCCCAGAAGAATAATTGTCTATTTTTCTTAATAAAGGATATAATTATAAATTATTGTGTAAGTGAGTTGAGTGTTAGGGGCCAATGTTGTGGATTTACGTGGCTTCTGAACATTAAAATCTTTTGTTTTGAATTTGCTTGTGTTGTATACATGAGCTAAAATCGAGCTATTGAAATCATACGTATCCAAGGAAACTATATTGAGTACATAAAAGCGAAATTTTGATTGCTTAACAAGAAATCGAAAGAGTATATTGTTCTAATTTCTGAACAGGGGTGTACTCAAAGATCAGTCGGACGATTAAAAAAAAATGTTAAATAGATCTTTTATATTGTCAATCAAGGAAATGTCACTTTGATAAAAAAATGTCATTTTTATTAATTTGACTTTTATAGCATTTTCTGATCTATATTTCATTAATATCATGATTAGACGCAATTGCCAGCATATCCAGATTCTTATCCTTGTCCAATTGACTAAAGAACTTAGTCCATGCATATTTTGGCTTTATTTATTTTGATTTTCCTTGGATTGGATTTTATATTATTTTATTTAAGATAAAAATGGGTATAAATATTACAATTCAGTTGAATTTAATATGGGTTGTGCAATGAGTACTTATCACAATACATAAGAGTGTTCATAATGAATACATAGAGACTTCTTATTGGGGGATGCCTATGGGGTCTCCATGTGGCCCGTAGGCATCCCCCAATAAGAGGTCTCCATGTATTCATTATGGATATCATTACGAAAAATGCTATGTACATATATCATTTTTTATTTAATATTAGTTTATAACTGTTGTAATTCGGCATGTAACCAAAATAAATTAATTATATAGTGGAAAGTACCATTGGTAGAATTGTATATATCCAGTGGTGCGGTTAGTTTTAGTAATTTCATTAGACCTACACCCATATGCACCCCAACTTTATTGACATCTTCTCTGCCACTTCACTTGGTATCTGATTTCAGATGCTCTCTACTTTCTCTCTCTAGGGTTTCACTTCTGCAGGTGGAGGTTCTCATCTCTTCCCTGAAGTAGTAAATGTGACACCGTTGAAAATTTCTATTTTATGCAAAAAAGTACTTGAAAATATGCGTTGCTTCTCTTTTCCTTATTTTTGTCAAAGACCAATCTTCTTTCTCGTCCCTCGATCTCTATTCATATTGTACTAACGACATATACATATAAATTTGTTTGCAGTGTGTGTACTGTGAAAATGAGGAGACAGAAGATTTAGATCAAGAAGATTGATAACTTGACGGCACGCCAAGTGACCTTTACAAAGAGGAAGAGGGGTTTTAAAAAAGGCTCAAGAACTCTCTACTATGTGTGATGCTGAAATTGCCCTAATCGTTTTTTCTGCCACTGGAAAACTCTTCCATTATTCTAGTTCAAGGTTTTTTGAATTCCTCTCCTTTCTCTACTGAACACACACACAAGATGTTACTGGGGTGCTTTGTTGCTTTTGACTACTGAGTTTCAATCACTTAGCAGCTAGTTTTGTACTGAAGACTATAGATTTTAATAGGTTAAGACCCCAGAAAACTTCTTTTGAGCTGGTACGAATTAAATGGGCAGTAACAGAAATATTAGGTAGAAAATCATAGCTCGAATGAATATGGATGCAAATAATCTAGAAGTGTGATACAAAGTATCAAACAAAACTAGGGTCGAATGATACACTGATATATATCACACATTTTTCTCCTTTGCGTTTGTAAACTGTATTTTAGTGAAGGTGGTGGGGGCAGGGGTGATGTAGAGATAAAACAACAACGATAACGTAGGAAATGCGATCACAAGGATTGAACAAAATTAAAAGTATTCTCATATCTCGTGGTGTTTTCAACAAATCTTTTGATCATTAATAGTGGGTGAATGTCATTGAATATGTTCATTTTGAGAGTCAATGTGGGACTGTGGGCAGTACAAGTCATGAGTGCAATAGCGCCCTGAGTGAGAGATGGCTTGGTTTCTGTGTTTTCTGCTAAGGTTCATGCTTTGTACCTTAAACTCGTGAGAAATTTGTTGTTTTCCTATCTGATATTGTCTTATCGAGAACATACTCCTTTCATATATCTTAAGTTTTAAAATGATGTGGTTTAAAATGGTACCATGTCACGTAAATGTCTTACATTGAAGTCTTTAGCCACTCATAATTATGAAATTTGTGCATGCCTTGTACTTTCGACAAGAAGATACTAATTCCAGCTTGCACTAGATTGGATTGGTTCAAAAATCCATTGGTTTACTATTCAATCAGTTATTATCTCTAACAGTTAGATTGGTTGTTTCTATTGCTTAAACAAGACAAACCTATTGATATTTCAAACTTTGGCATCTCACATCTATGTATGGAATGGAAAATCGATCTTTGTATAAGAATCTGCAAGTAATTATCAACATCTATGAGACACTTAATTAATTAATGTTATCTAATAGCTTAAATGGTTAACTAATATATATTCCAATGTTCAAAAGTGACATTAAGAAAATATTTAATACTCTCATAATCGCGTAAGGTCCATATAATTCTTACCGGCACTTGAAAGGAAAAACTTAAAACTTATAAATAGTTTTACTTTCTTCCATTTTGATGTACTCTTTCTTTTTGATATTAACAATAAAATGTTGGGGATCGATAGATGATGAGGGTGGTAAAGGGGTGCCAACCTAGTTGAACATATTAATTCCTATTTTCAACAATCTTACACCCAAAAAAAAAAAAAAGTGAAACTGCATGCATCTTCAATAAACCTTCTAAATATAGTATGGTTGAATATATTTACTAAAGTAAAAAAAATAGTCATACTGTTGAGGTTCGTATTGATTATAAAACTACCTTTGAGTTGTGTACTGGCTACCAAACTTGCATTCTATTTATAAAAGTATTAGGTTTTGATTTCATCTTCCCTTAGTTTAATTTGTTGAAAACATTCTTCCCCCAAGTTTTATTCTTTAGCATGTTGCAACTAATTGAAAGGCATAGAAGACAATCAGAGAATTCGAACAAATTAGGACAACCATTCCTCCAACTTAAGGTGAGACACCATTTATAGACAATTCAACTTTAGATCGTTGTTCGTGTTTATACTATATTTTGAAAATAAAGATAAATAAGACTTCAGAATTGAATTAATGCAGTCAATTTTAAACATTACCATATGATTTAAAGAATTGCACACAGATTGTTTCCAGCTCATTAAATGTAGATTTATGTTTCCTCCATTTGGGCGATTGAATCTATGATGCAAGTAGTCCTTTTAATTTAAGATTATATTGTTTAATTTTTATTTATTTTTAGTTATTAGTCTTTTATCGTTTTATTAGGATTAGAAGTTTAATAAAAATAAGTAATTTTTCTTGAGTTTGTTTTGCTTAAAAGTCTAGTTAGGAGTTTTATATAAATTTGGTGTTATAATTGTATTGTCGGGTGGTTGGTTTTTAATGTGAATAGAATGTTTGAGATTTTTATTCAATTATCAACCTAAATTATTTATTTGTATGCGAATTTTCTTTTTTTAATATTGTACTCGTTATCTTTTTCGCTTTCGCATGCATTAGTTGATATCATAGCCTAGCCTACGCTCCTAATAATGGATCAATGAGGACAAGTTAAACGGCATGTTGTAATGGTTGATGAAGGAAACCTAGACCTGACCTAATCCAAATTTGCTAATATGTCGAGGTCGTGACACAAAAGGTGTCCATAGGGACAGCAACGAGACGGGTCAACCTTCCCCGCCCTACCAGGCAATTTCCCGCCCGTCCCCATTTACGGCGGGTAGGGGCGGGGCCCTTGCCTCGTTTATTTATTTATTTTCAGTTTTTGGTAATTTGTTTTATTATCCCATTCATTAAAGTGAGACAATAATATTTTTTTAAATTTTTTATTTATTTTTAAAAGTTAAATTAATCAAAATATATTTGGTAAACTAAAACTTTTATTGTTTGTCATTTTTTTAGGTAATCTTAGTTGCTATTTTCTATTAGAACTAATGAAAATTCGTGGAGTTTTCCATTTAAAGTATTGAATACAAAAAAAAAAAAAAAGTAGAAAAAAGGGGCGGGGTACCCATTACCTGTACTTGCCCCGTCCCCAACCTGAATACCCGATTAAGCGGGTAATTCCGCCCCGTTCGGGGAGCGCTCAGCGGCTATCGGGTTTTTCAGATTTTTTGTCATCACTAGGTGTCCATATTGGTCATCGCTCCCCAATAGATGGTGAGTGACCTTTATGACAATAGGCGAGAGGCATGAGGTGATGGCCATGACGTGTGTTACGGCTACAAAAGGTCAGTGTCGCGAGCCTGTCTGTGGGTATGTTGCCAATGGAAATTCAAAGATGGAAAGTTTTCCGGTAATTGAGGGGCTAACGTTGGTTATAAGATTGGCAAGCAACCCTCGTGGGGACAACAATTAAGATTGTTGTATGGATTTTAAAATAGAGTCTACACAAATTTATCAATCTTCGAGGACGAACTAATGTCTAGATTCTAGGGAAGAAGTTTGTGAAACTTGATATGGATCAACATACTCATTTTGAGAATCAATTCTCAATGTCAAGATATGACCTTCATGAAATTATGGCAGTTGTAAAATTGAAACCACAATGATGCGAATGAAATATTTTGCACACTAAAATAGTCCGTTTCTAGTAGAAGGCTACATGGTTGAACTAGGATACACTTCTTGGAACATTTGGAAATTCCAAAACTTTACCACACAATAACTCTAAATGTTTGGGTGAATTTGTTGGAATACAATGGGATAGAAGTGAAAAAAATCAATTAGTTGCCCAAGTTTTTCAAGATCTTTAGAATCAAGATATATGGTTAATATCCATACCATTGACTTGTCAATTGAATCACCATCCTTACGAGGTGTCGGATGAGCGGTGAAAGATTCAACTGGCCGAGGAAAATCATGAAAGTGGTTCCCGTTTAATGTAATATTTTATTGTTTAATTTTGTTCTTGTTAATTAATTAGTCTTTTATCATTTTATGTTTAATGGATTTTTATTTTGATTATGAATTTAATCAAAATAGATATATTTTTCAGAGTTTGTTTTGCTTTAAAAGTCTAGTTGAAAGTTTTGTATAAATTTGTTATGGTTTTGTTGTAAGATGATGATTTGAATATTGAATTAAAACTTGGATTTGTTTTCCCGATTATTCACCTAAATAGTTAATTCATACATAAAAATAATAATTTATCCTTTATACTTTCCCTTGCATTAAATTCTAAACTATCAATCCAATTCCTTATTTCAGAAATGTTACCAATTGCCTGATCATTCTTCTTAATTGCTCTGATCTCTTTGTTCATGTCATTCTTCCATTTATCACCTTGAATGACGTCATCGAAATAAATAGCTGCATGATCGGCAAATATACAAAATAAAGTTAATTTGCCAAAATGTTGACTTAACTCCTTGGTATCTTCATAAATCTTTCTTAAGACTTCTAAAATATGTGGTATTTTGCTTGAAGACGAAGGTATATCTTGACCATATTTTGGAGGTGGAGTTTGATGGTGTTAGATGAGGCAGAATCACATCAATTTGTTCATCATCATCATCATCAAAGGGGAAAAAAATGCAGTTTTCATCTTGCTGATTTTGCTTGATTTTTCACCATCGCCTTGAAATTTTTGAAAGTGTCAAATGCATTGGACTTTTCTCTAAGAAAATACATTCGTGTTTTGTAAGAAGAGTCATCAATAAATAACATGAAGTTATTACTTTTACCAAAATATGTGGGCTTGATCATTCTACAAAGATGTGTATGCACTAATTCAAGTAGCATTGACGCTCAAAAACTTGCTTGTCTATGGAAATCCCTTCATGAGTGCTTTTTATAGAGACAAATTGATTTGGATGATGAATATGGTGGCAGACCTTCAAGGCCGGCCTTGAGAATATTGAGGCCCTAGGCAAATAATTATATGATGCCCTTAAATATATTTTTTTGCAAGCGTAACAATACTTAAATATTTAAATAAAATATGTTATTATTTAAATGAAATACTTTGTACAATTCAAAATATAGTAGCAAAACAAAATATTTCTCAGAACATCAGAAATTTAGCAAATCTCACATTTTGAGGTGTAAAATAAGTAATGAAACTACTCAAAATGAAGGCTAAGCTTTTCGAAATCAACTAGAAATCCTTAAACATCATCATATTTTTGTTTAGGAGTCAATTGTGGAACTTATAATAAAAGTTTAAAGACCGAAATTGTCGTGTTTATGAATCAATAGTGCAATTTTTTTGTATTTATCTTTTACCCCTAAAAACTCTCACTTGTTATTAGGTGAAAGAAATTGCCTACGTTATTTCCTTTACCTTTCTCCACACAATCGGTGAGTTTTACTCTCCATTTTCTTTTCATTTCCACCCTTTTTATGTAATTAATTTTCTCAGTGAATGAGTCCAATTAAATTGTCTATATTGTGTTACCTCTCCACCCTTGTTTTAGATTTCAAGCCCCTTAAGATGCTCCAACTGGTGATAATTCACCAATTGTTAAAACCAGTTTTCTTGACCACACAGTTTGAATGAACTAGGTTTTCCTTGTATTCTTCGTACCCTTTATAACATGACCAAACAAAAGGACATAAATCATGTTTCACTCAGAAGGCTGAAAAATACCTTAAAACTAGATATAGTTTTCAATCTTTCCAATAGCAAATAATTCCTTCAAGAATTCAGAGATTCACCCATATGTGCAGTTTTCTTCAAATTTCCAAGTAAAACAAGAATGCCCAGTACACAAATTAATTCATTTCATCAGAGAAAAGGATATTCCAATGAGGTTTCACAGAACACCACCAAACAATACAGACAAACGAGAAACCCAACAAGCGCACATAATATTCAATAAATCAAGAAACTTGTACCAATGCAAAAGGGAGAAACCAAAACCTGAATAATGAGCCAAACGTTTACTCTTAAATTGCACACATATGCAGATGTCGAAATCAGCCAAAAGTATTTTTGCATCTGCCAAAATCAGATGAACAATCCATTATACGGAAGACAAAATTACAAAAGAAAGCAAGATCTTGTATGGGATTTTGCTGCAAGTATAAGTTGGATTGAAGGACCATTTTCTGCCGTTTGGTTAATTTCTCACGTCTTCTCTTCCAATTTAGGTAAAAAGGGCTTATTTTGAGCAACTGGGTGAATTTTGGACTGGGCTTTTGGCGTAAGTTTTGGGCTGAACATGATGATTTAGTTCTTCAAGTTCTATGAACATAGATTTGTCTTCACACATATGATTGTTGCCTCCTTTTTTTACGTTGTATGCCGAGAATAAAGTTTTTTTTTTTTTTTTCTGTCTTTATTTTTAACTTAGTTGGACTGCTCCTCTACGTTATTACTCCTGAGCTCCTAAGCGAAATGATCAAGTTTGTGATAGTTATAGCATTCAATTTGATATTTATCATATCCCTGCCATTGTTTTCGCTCTTCTTTGAGAATTTTGTCTTCCTCGCCCTACTTTGAAAATTATTTGTTCCTCGCCCTCTTGAATTATATAAGTATTGATAATTCCCTTCATTATTGAATAAATATTGAGAATTTCTCTCTCATCTTTTACGACCTCTTCCACATCCTCCACATCTTTGGTTCATATCTTATCTATTTATTGTCTTTCAAAGAAAGATTTGTTTCACTTGTTCTTTCTTCTTCAACTTCACTTGTTTCACTTGTTCTTTCATCAACAGTCATTTCTTCCAAGTATTTTGATGTTTTGAATGCCACTACAATAAAATTAAACTTTTCATATGAAGATCGAAGAGGTTTTTCGATCACTTGAAGATTACTTACTTCTTCATCATACCTATTCATATTTTGATAACCATCAATACTCACAAAGAGTAATCTGAATTTTATTCAGATTCCTTCTTGGATAGTGCTTCATTTTCTCATCTGAAAGATTAAAGAAACTTTTTTTATTTTGTTCGCACCTTTGTATGTATTTTGAAGAACTTGCATGCTTGCTTTGAAGTTGTAGTATTTGACATCTTTTGAAAAATCTTATCATCAAGATCTTGTTGAATCGTACCAAGAGCCTTTTGATCATTTCTCTTAGTTG
>CAIGRR010058694.1:0-11170 GCA_903798365.1 Fraxinus sp. 1973-6204
GGGGGGGGGCGGGGGGGGGCGGGGCGGGGCGGGTTTTTTTGCCATATCTACGTCTGAGTTCAACAGCCTGTCAAATGGCAGTGATTTATTGTCGCAATTAGCGCTATCGTCTGGGTGAAGAAAAGCTTCTCCAAAGGTTAGCTAGTGTAAAGTGGCTGAAATTGCTTCTCTCAAGAATTTGCCTGCAAGAATATTACTTCTCATCGGTTTTCTCAAAATTACCCCGAGTTGGTGCAGCGGAGAACTAAGATGGTGTTATATCTAAAGTCAAATCATTTTCAGTGCGAGAGGTCTAAGAAGGATATTTCAGGGGATGTTGTCGATATGCTGGCATCCTTTGGACTTAATTAGTTGCTTATAAGCTTGATTAGAGAACTCGCGCCTCCATCAATATTGAAGAAAACGATGAGACCACGTGAGAACCACATTGTTGGGATTATTTTACCCAAATACCACACAACCAGATTATTAACAACCCAAAAAACACACTGCAGTAAAAGAAAATAACACCAAATTGTTCACCTAGTTCGGAAAAGTCTAATATGGGGGGCTCAGAAGTAAACCAAGCCCGTCATTATGCAAGAACCTTCAAGAGAGAGTGGAATAATTAGTACAAACCAAGACTCAGACCTTAACTCATCCATAAACCAGATCTCCAAATGCTGCCTAAACTATACAAATTCAGAAACTTCACAATCTAACAAGTGCAGATTTACCGGAAAACACTACACAATCCACTAAATACACTCAATAACCAAGGCTTAGTCCTGATTCAACAATACAAAACTAGCAGATTAATACAGCTCAAGATTCGAATGGAAACCCTCGAAGAAATTCAGAATCGCCTCACAGAGATAAAAGAGTTAAGAACCGTATGAAAGCCAAAACCAAGTGACGGTACAGTAGCCATGAATGAAATATATGCTTTAATCCTCGGCCTTGGATCTAATCTAATGGTCCAAGTGAGTTTCAAACAAAAAACAGATCCAGGTGATGGTTAATGGGACAATAAAAGCACACCAACTGGACGGACCAAGTAAAAATGGATTTTCACTACCAAAAACGTGTTTTAGAACCACAAATCACAAACATCATCTACCGACACCAAGTGTTGCCCTTATAAAGGTTTCCGAAGAAATGTTGTGGCCATTGTTGGAAATTGTGCTTACCATAGGAAGCACGTTCTCGACAAAATAAGAGAGCAGAATGGGATCCTTCCGATTTTACAACAGTGTGTCATTGATGAAGATACTTCGTTCTGGAAGGAGAGAGTAATCTGGTTAGAAATATATTGGAAGGGAATAGAGAAAACCAACAAGCTGTTGCAAGTTCGGAGNCAGTGTGTCATTGATGAAGATACTTCGTTCTGGAAGGAGAGAGTAATCTGGTTAGAAATATATTGGAAGGGAATAGAGAAAACCAACAAGCTGTTGCAAGTTCGGAGCTTCAAGGATCTGTAGATGTGCCTAAAATTGCACAACTAGTTCTTCGAGTAGAAGTGGATCCACAGACTCGACGTGTAAAGCTTGTAATTGTCTCATGAAGTTACTCAAGTAAACATCGTCTTCCAGCTGAACCAGATTGCCATCATTAGAATTCATAGATTATTACCATTGGCACTTGGCTGTGAACTCGATATGCTTGCTTTAACCTCAATGTGATTGACACCAAATTATGGAGAAAAACAGCAATAGACTTGAGAGTTTTAAACCTGCAAAATTGTCTGCTTTCCCAGGATGAATCCAGACTCTCATCTTTCATGAGACTGCTGATTCTATTTCAAGAAAGGATTAAAACATCTCAAGATGTTTCATAGATTGGAGCCATCAGACGTGGTGTAAAACATTCAATTATTCCAAACAAACTGACAAAAAACAGAGAGACAAAACCAAAATCCTTCTATAACTCTAATCTTCATTACTCTGCTAATTACAACTGCCTGATGATTCAATAGTTGATTCGGATCACAAGACGATACTTTGAAAAATGTTAGGAGACAACTGAATGGAATTATAACTCAAAAAGAAATGGAATATGATCAAAATATTATCAAAATTAATTTTCATCGCACAAGTATAATCCAAATTTTTAGCCGAATATTAAGACTCATTTTTGGTATAGTAAACGTCCGAATTGGAAAAATTATATTTCTAGAAAAATTGTATCCCTTTGAGCTAGCTTTCCAACTCACTTTAAATAACCTCAATTGAATATTGGGAGAGAAAGTTGTGGCCAAAATATTGACTGCTGTGTTGAGACAAAAAAATCCGCGTGCGAAGACAACTTTCCTTATTCGATTGGAACTCTTTTAAAAACCAATTTGGAAGTGATTTTCATCCAATTTTCCACTCCTACAAATACCTAACAACAGAATACATATCAGAGACATCTCATATACATATTATACTCCAACACTGATCGATTATTATCATCACATGAGGAAAATCCTTAATTTTTTTGAGAGAATTGAAAGGGACTTGCAAGAATTCAATCAAGTGTAGATTTAAACTTGTTTTTTGGGCAAAGAAGAGAATGCACAAGTGGAGATTCATCAAAAAAAATTTGGAGAGATTTAAGATTCATTTTATTTTCTCAATTTATAAAAAATTCTGGTTGTCTTTCCACTTAAATATGATTTCTTGTAATTTCGAAATGTCGGGCTAATTTTATACATTGTTAGTATGAGATAAACCCTTGTTATGATATTTTTAGTTTTTAATTAATTATTTTGACTTTAATTCGGTTTGATTTGTGGATATTTATTATCGTTTTTATCCTTCGTTTCAATAGCTGATCACTAATTGAATTGTTAGTGAATTTTATTGTTATCGAGAGAGACGATAGAGTTTAAACACAATATGATAAATATTGTAAGGTTTGATAGAGAATAGAGATATATATCCATGATTTATATTGTTTCAATATGTGTTATAACACTTGTTAATACATTTATCATATTTGCATCTTTCATCCAGAGATAGAAGAGCTACATGAGTGGAATAGATTTGATCGTTATCGAGAGAGACTTTCAATTAAATTAAGAATATTGACCAACATGAATAATTTCAAATTATCACTTTAATTGGTACACTAAAAATGAAATAATAAGGGGAATTCCACATCTTATCAATGCTTCTCACGCATTTGAAAAACACATTTACTTACTTTCATTAGTTTAATTGATAATTTATGAATTACAAAAAAGACACAAAATTTGTTTGTTATTCGATTAAAGTTGCAATTAATTTTAACTCGATCAAACACATAATCCCCGTGGGTTCAACACTCTACTCATCATTTTATTACTTGACCACAATCCCATGCACTTGCGAGTTTTCAAAGAATCAGTTATAATGTACATCAAGTAAGAAAATAAAGTTCACATTACAATTTCTATTGAAGTGACCGATCACTTCTCTCTCTCTTCACAACCAAAAAACTATAGCCCCAAAAAGGAAATACCTTCTTCAAAATTGATTCCCAGTATCATATGGATATGAATGCTTGACGTGCTCCATGACTCGGATAATAGAGAATTTAGATCGTCAAGTTTTCTTGAATGGCAATGAATGAGCCCACTATACTTCCTCCAACATCAGGGAAAGTCTCACATCCATCGAGGGGCTTCACCTTGCCCTTCCTATCAACTTCAACTGGATACTTCAAATGGTGTCCTCTCATTTCCGATATCTCATTAGATTTAAATTGCTTCCAGTTTGCCTCACCCATTGATCTGACCTTTCGGACACATTCTACAGACTCTGGCCGAGTATAGAAGTCCTCTAAAACTCCAAGATGCTCAGCCCAAAGAGACATTCTATATCCATATATCTACAGATATTCATTTCCAGATACAGTCAGAGGTTCAGATGGTGAAATTCAGTGAAAAAAAAAAATGTAGGAACGTTTATATGGACTTCTTCAATGGAAGTCAAATCATTTGCTTTATGAAAAAAGCATTTCAATTTTTTTTTCATGTTCTGAGACATGGTCGGCCACATAGGATGAAGTATCTAGGATTCAATTCTCTGTCATTCTTGTTTCCCACAAGGTTAAAGTTGAGAATTAAAGATCCTAAAAATTTGGATAGCCTATTTTTTGAGAGAAGGGAATATGCCCAGGCTTCCTCTTATTATGACCTACATATTTAGTGACAAGCCAGCATTCTGAACTTCTCTCTGTTACTAGGAGGATTAGTGCCTATGTTAAAATGTTTCAGTTCATGGAGAGCATTTGGAGATCTCAGTTTATATGCCTTTGTTGATCTGTTTAACCTACTGATATTTAAGATTAAGCAGCACCATTTTTTGAAATACACTTTATGTTACCTGTCCGCGTGGACTCGATAGTTTTCTTGCCCATGTGTGATGAGGTTGATAGGCTCCCATAGCAATCTCAGTGTCCCTAGTACCCTCCAAGGACCGTTGATTGATATTTGCAGACCCCAATATGACATACTCATCATCTACTATCATTCCTTTTGAATGGACATATATCATGAATCTTCTGTTCTTCCGACTGAGTCCCTGAAACAAAAAAGTTATAGAAACTTGCATATATATTGACACCAAAATTCTCAAATAATAAAATACCTCGAAAGGAAGCAAATTTAGAGGCCAAAATAAGCACCCATATTTACAATTTGTATTGGACAACATAAAAATATAACTTATCTGGATAAAAGTCTCATACATAGTTTGTTCTGTTCTAACCAAAATTATAGAACAAACAAAAGTTCTTCTGAGACTACAAGATTGAAGAATAATCAGGATTCTTAATATGGTATATGCCTATATATATCACCCAGAAAGCATTATACCTGAGGACTGTTTGCTGCATTGTGACTCTCAGTTGGTTTACCGACATCAAGAGCCTCACGATTGCCAAGACAGTAGAAGTTCAAATAATCCTGTGGTGAGTACGCATCCTCAAGTCCTACCTCTACCAAAGCCTTGTAAATAGTCTCGTACATCATTTGCATTGTTTTATTCTAGAATATCGGCCAAAAAATAAAAAAATTGTGTTAATAAAACCTACTGATGAGATAACTTTAAGAGTGATATGCTTGTTATAAGATAGTTAATTGTTTCCTATTAAATCAGTAGGAAATTCAATCACTCTAGAACTCCAAAGAAGCTTTGATCGTATGTTTTAAAGCGCGTTCTAGTATGTGATGGAAAATGAATGGATGATGTAACTTTGAATTTTATTGAATGCATCAAGCAATTAGAGCAAACCTGCCAAAACAAAATTCTTTGTGTAGCAGCACCCGTTGGATTACCCTCTGGCCACATTGGAATGACAATATATGCTGCAAACCTCTCGTGTGCTCTTATTTTGTCAGCAATTTTGAGGGCAATTTCCATTGGAATCAAATTATTAGCACCTGCAGAAAATAGATTTTTTTTTTTTTTCACGTTTGCACATGGGAGGTAATCTAGAGAATATGCCAACACAAGTCACCATCTTTAGATGGGCAGTTAAATTGTCACCATAGAAGACTAAATCATCAAAACCCAGGAAGAGTTAGGTCCACAAGATAAAAAGTCCACATATGGGATTACAAAATAGATTAACCGTGGCAGGCCAGGTATAATAGGTCATACATGCTTCAACAATGAAACAGTCCGACATGTAGTAAAATAAACAACTTGCTCGCTTCGGATATTATTAATTAAAATACAACATGTGAAAACTGTTCCTTACCAACATCCTTATATTGACTCCAGTTGTATGAGGACCCAATGAAGTACTGATTTTCAATATAAATGAAATGTTGAGCAGCACGGATGGCCTTTACATATGCTGTATGTATGCTCATATCTATAAGTACATTCTTCCCACAAACCAGGTTCTGTTGCATAAAAACAAGATCAATTTTTAGGGAGGCATTTGTAAACCGATAAATTTCAGAGCAAAGAGTGTTACTTAAATTAGCTCACCCTTAATGTAGCCCCTTTAGGATCCTTCGGGAAGTCTTTGACAGAATTTGAATCTATTGAACGAAACACCTGCACAAAGGAATAGTACAAACAATTAGCACACTGTCCATACAATGCAACTTTGCAATCCCAACAATTCATGATAGTCATATTTCAAAATCACGTATGATTATTTCCCTATAAATTTGGTTGCATAAATAGTGTAGAACCTTTCCTTTTGTAGTTACTTATAACTTGGGTCTTCCTCTCCGTAATTATGAGAGAAAGAAATTATACTAGTTACATAATTTAGTTCAGTCTTTGTGTCACGTTCTGTTTATAGTTTCTAATGCTTTGCAATTCAAACAACTCCTTGGAACTAGTTTACCTGAACATGCCAACCTTCAGGATCATCATCATTTACACAAGGAGCATCGGAAATTCCTAGTATTTCAGGTATTCTTTCTATTCGGAGCAAAGCGTCATCATATGACATTTTCAATTTTTTTATCCCGTGGGGCTTTGAAGCCTTCAACCACCGTTCCTCGAAATTGGTCAGAACGTCATATGCTGCTGGGCCATCGATTTTACAGTGCAAGTCATGCCATGGTTCTCTTGGACAACCAGAAACATTACCCTGTAAGGAAACAAAATTGTAATTAAAAAACATTGAACTATTGTACAAAATGATGTGCACAAGGACAAAATTGAGTAAGAAAAATAATTACCGTATAAGTAGGGTTGTGATAGTCATCAGAGTGCCAAGTATGCAGTGTCCTAAATAGAGAATGCTGGGGAGTATCATATCGCCCATCACACAAGTCTAGCCCTCCAAGAAATGAAATGATTTTTCTTCGATTATTTCCAGCGTCACTATCCACTATCACAGTTTTCTGATGGTGGGTGTAAATGACTTCAACTTCCTAATCATTAAAAAGTTAGACATTAATACAACTAAAGATTCCTTTTCACATTCAGAAACTGTATGTAGATAACACGTAAAAGATCGGAACTTATAAAGGAAAGTATAAAAACAGAGAAAGGCAAACTTCCTTTGCAGTTTGAATATAAGATAAGCTTTTCAGTTCTTGCCATCATGGAGATACTGGTAAATGGGGATTTCAGGAATATTTTCTATACATGATGTGCTACTCCATATACGGTTAATGTACTATGAAATGCAATAATAGCCATAATAAAAAACATTGGCAAACGTATGTATAACCAAAAAAAAATTCTAAACGAGAAATTGATTGGAAACGACTTAGGAAATAACTGCAAAACCAGATAATCACCGATCAAAACTTCAGAAGGTAGTTTCTACCCCCAAAAAAATGTTCTTCTGAGCTCATGCAGTATTTGCACATATATACAATTCATCACCCCATTTTTGCCTCAACTCTATAGGGGCATCCTAATCAATTGTAATTTTGCATTTTGGAATTGTTTATGCATTTTAGTAGAAGATTTCTGTTAGATAAGGGATGAGAAATTACAATAATATGACACTTATAGAAGGGGACATAGAACTCAACATCCACCGGTGAAAATAGACAAGACACCAAAGACTTGACGTGTGCCAATGATGGATGCCAACTAGGTGTCAGACCGATCATCAAGGCTAAATGTGACTTGAATAGTACTCGTAAAATATTTAACAAAATTCCAGCAGCATCTCCCCCCGTAATATGGACTAAACTAACCTGAAATAAAACGAAAAATGCCCAAACAAAATGTATAAAAACAATAGGGGACCACCTGTCCCCTTCAATACTCATAAGTACTCAATAAAATAAAGTTAAACAGAACATTTCCAATTTCTCTTACCAAAATAGCCCAAACAATACATAAATTTACATAAGATGCAGCGAGCCCATCTGACTATATACATGTGATCATCCCAAAATAATGAACAGTTAACATACCCTCTGCTTCATCCAGCTGTGGCGCTTCCCAGCTGCTCGAGGACAAAGCATCACTTGCACAGAAGAATGTTTGAAGAAACGACGAGTTTCTTCATCATGAGTTTGCATGACTCCATCCTGCATATAAGTTTTAATAAGAATTTCATTTTGAAAACTGAAAAATGAACACAGTGAAGAATAAACATTTTCAATCACATAATAACAAAGACTCTAGGATCTATAGACACATTCAAGGTAAATAAGCCTCTAAATTCCCATAAAAACTATGAACGAAAATCATAACTGAACGGCGAATGGAGACTATAAATTCTAAAAAAAAGGATGCTGTTAATTCGTAAGTTTAAAAGGTTCTTTCTTTCTTTATTTATTTATTTTTTAATAAGTAGCCATGGAAGGTTTTAATTTAACGGTTAACTAAATCAAATTCGATTGGACAAGCACCAGAAAACTAAACTTGTCTTCAGGACCATTTGACTACAAGAGAAATATGTCCTAAAGCATTTCTATACTTGCTCCAATGGGTATCCCTGTATTGCCCAGAGACATTTGTATCTTAAATAGCAAATATGACCTCAATCTCTTGGAGATATGTAGACAAACATAAAAAATATATAAAGATTCTGATCAATCTCTATTAATTCCCAGGCATGCATCTTGATAATATAGAAATTCACTCATTTACTACAAGATAAATGCTTACTGTTTTGTACCCAAGTATGCTTCTTGACGTAGGATCATCCCATACGAGAAGCAGCACCCTCACTCCTTCCCGTGACTTTGACTTCAGAAGTTCTCCCAGAGTGCAACCTGACACAGAATTATCGTCCCTAACTAGTCTAACGTTGTGCCACACTGACCATCCAGCAATATAAATCAAAAATCGAGCTTGACATATTGCATTAAAGATTTCCCACCAGCATTTCCCGTGCACATATTTCATCCCGTTATCAAGCTTCAAATTTGGGAGGAATCCATCAGGTACGTGAGCATCCTGATAGAGGGTGACAATTCCGCCTCTCCTAAGCGGAAAATACGTCCCAGGAACTCCATTATAATCAGGACCGGCTCCAATTCCATGGTGGTATATGCTCAATTGCTCCATTGGAGTATAACAAATTGAGAGACTCAAAACAGCTCCAGACTTGCAAGGTTTCCCATTATTACCAAGGACTGGAAAGAACCCTGTAATTCTTGTGCCTCCATATAAATGCTCCACCGGAATAGAGACTGTCCCTATAAGCTGGGATCCCACGACATCGTCATCCTTCACAACAAAGAGCACTTCAGCGGCGTAATGAGCAACAGGAAGATTGAAATGTTGCTTCCAAACAGGATTTTCATTATTTGTTATCACGTAAGTCCTTCCGATCGTAGCACCTACTACTGTGATGGAGACGTAAGGATCACTTGTAATCTTACAGTTTATTTGCCCTTCAATCTTGCTGCTCATATTCCCTGGTAATCTGTTAAACATGTCCCCAATAGTTTTGTGAAACATATCCATGTTTGGAAGGTTTTTTGCTTCATAGACCCAAATATCTAAATTCCCATGCAAGAGCAAAACTTTCAAAGACACTTTATGAGATGGAGCAAGCATAACCTGCATATTCTGACTGTGGGATGAATCAGCATTTGAGGTCAAATGCGGCAAAGTAGGATGGGAAGGGCACTCTGCCCAGCCCATAGAAGATGCCTCCCAACTTGAAAAGGAGGTATTAGGATGTCCATACATAGTCCCGGTCCCATTATGCATTTTAGCTGGTAGTCCAGATTGAGGGGAAATAGGCACTGATAAGGATGAAGGGGAGGCAGGGGCAGAAGCCATATGGTGACTATCAGACAAGTGCACATTTGCCATGAGATTGTTGATGGGTGGGTAAAGTGGAGGGTAACTAGGGCAACTATCATCAAGATGGTCATAATTCACTGTAGAACCACCCACAGACGATGAACTATCTTGGTAGTGATTGTGGATGGAGTATTCACTGCTAATACTAAGTCTAGGTGGAGTCTCGGACTGGTTATCCGGAGGCTGGAATTCTCCGGAATACTGATGGTGGTGGTAATGGGATGAACCATATTGGAAACTACCAAATGTTTGGATGGTAGACTGAGGCCGGGCAGTTGTTGGAGGAGGAGCTGGATATCTGTGGTATGGATAATGAGGCGGGCCAGAATAAGATGGTGGGGGGTAACTGTACTCTAATGGCCCCGACTGAGGGGGTGATGGTGGTGGACCTGGATATGGGTAACTTGGAGTGACAGAAAGAGAATTGTTATAAGGTGGTGGATAATGGGAATATTGTGGATATGGATATGGAGCTGGAGAAGTAGGGAATGGAGAAGAATTGTGAGGTGGATATGGTTTATTTGAAGGTGGAGGTGGTGGCACATGAGGGTAGCCATATGCGAGGTTATATGGGTATGATGATGGAGATGAATGGTAACTATTGTTATCCATTAATATACACAACTATTTCTTAACTTCTGATTCTTTTCAATATACACTCAAATCTCTATTTGATCAAACGACCTCAAAAGAATGCAAAGGAACCAACCTTCTTGACCCCAGAAAAGGTCCTTTACTCAAGCCATTAGACAATTAATGAACAGGCAATTCTAATACATGCAAAAGGTAGAAGTCAAGACAAGAAAGCAGCTTTTTTTTTTTTTTTCCAATAGAAGGCAATACAGAAAGATTAAATGGGGGGGTTTTTTTGTTAATTTTTCGGATTATTGAAGAGTGCGAATCGTATAATTTCCTCTTGAGCTTGGATTCAGAGAGTGGGATTGAAATAAAAAGTACCTTAATATTGTGAATGCTCTATAATAAATTCTGCGAAATTCTAAGCCCAAAAGAAGAAAATCAAGATTATGAACAGACAGATAGTTCTGCGATCATTTTATAAGTAACGCGTATTCACGACTCCCTTTGTAGAAATTTCGATGAAGATGAGAAATTAGCTACCGGGTGAATCCCGGTTTCCAGATTGCCCATGATGCAATGCTTCGGAGATGCTTAGGTTGGACAGATTTAGGAGGTTAGGTATTTGATGCACGTGGAGCTCTCTAATTGGCTGCTATCAAAGCCCTTTTTGATTTGGATTAAAATGCAATTAAAATGGGCAATGCTATGGTACCATAATGGGGGACATAGGGGTTCACATAATGGCCACATGGCCACCCCCTATTGGAAGGTTGTCGGAACATAGGGGTTCACATAATGGCCACATGGCCACCCCCTATTGGAAGGTTGTCGGGGTCCCGACAACCTTCCAATAGGGGGTGGCCATGTGGCCATTATGTGAACCCCTATGTCCCCCA
>CAIGRR010058724.1:0-10520 GCA_903798365.1 Fraxinus sp. 1973-6204
AACAAAACCTGATTCCGTAACAGACAATTATGAACTCCTTAGCATCAACTCTAAAGCGTGAACTGAAAACCTTGAGACCCCCTGTGTAAGTCTGTCTCCCATGATTTTGTGCAAATAAGCCAGTTGATGATGAAACCAATTATCCGAATGACCTCGTTGTAGCGTGGTGAATCTGAGCACATTCTGGTGGTGGCGCGTGGGCCTCACGCAGGGCAGATTGGCATGTTCTCTACACGCCTACCCTGCCGGAGTTGGAACAGCCTGCAAAGCCCCTAAATAGGCGTGTATGGTTAGGAACTGGCCAGAACTGGAGGAGCAAGATTGGGGATCGCACATTTCGAACTCATCTTCTCCTTCACTGGATCTGTAATTAGTCGGCAACCCTTGTGAATGGTCGTTGTGAGCCTCCGACTGTTTACCATCAGGAGCGCCTTCTTGTCCTCCAAGGATTCGGGCTGTGGTGTTAGGGTTTCCATAAACCGTTGTCTCATGTAGGATTTACTTCGCCTCGACAATCATAAGTTTTGGATTTACCAAATATTTTATTGTGCGAATGTGGTTGAAAATGAGTATATTGAAAAAAAAATTCAAATAATGGCTGTCAAAGAGGGCTCAATGTTAAAAAAGGCGTAATCGAGTACTTAGATTTTTAAACTTCATGAGGCGAAGCATAAGGCACAAGCCTCGTCGTAAACGAAAAAGATAAAAGAAAAATAATAAAATGAAAAATGATGATTCCAAAATATGCATGTCCCGAGCAACTCACCCCAAGGAGAAATATTGCCTATTTCACCAAACACCTCACAAACTCCTCGGTCATGTCACCTCGGGATTGTTCATCCTCGGGTCCATGAGCACATGTTTCACTGCAAAAGTCTGGGTATGAACATTCTCAATCAGCGTATGTATGATAAAGCTTATCCAAATCTAAGAAGGTTGAGTTCTATTATAAATATGTTATCTCATCCTGAAAGGACTACCACCGAAGTTTTATCTTTATCCAAATACATTGATGGTGCAACACCAATCAAGTTGAAACTTCTAAGCATAGTAGAACTCCTAGGGATTTGAATAACTTAATCTTATCAAGAATGTACTCCCTGCCTCTATAAATACAGCACTGCAATTCATATCTAAGTACGCTTTTTACATAATTTTCAGCATATATTTTTTCATAAATTCTCTCTAACTTAACTATCGAAGAGGAGACGATGACATACCTCGTCGCCTTTGTTTCAGGTACCGAAAGATCTCGTTCGTGCTCATTCTCAGTCATTAAGATCGAAAATCAACATGTACCATTTTTGGTAGCATCATTGGCACCGTCTGTGGGAAATGCTACCAAAAGCCATGGTTAATATACGTTCAGGTATTCCTCCAGCAAGCTCATCCGTTCCAAATCATTCTCCTGTTAAAGAACCTCCAGCCCCCAAGAAGAATCGTCAGAAATACCAATGTCCCAACTAGCAGTTATTACTAATGGAGCTTTTGAGGAGCTCCACCAGCAAGTTGCTACGCTAACTCAGTTGCTTTGTCAAAGAAATCTGCATCAAGAACTAGCACCATAGGTCGATTTTATGGTGGATGCTCGAGCTTAAGCTCTTCGTGCCGTTCCGGGCACCGGTGATGCCGTAACTACAGGTGCACCTCACACGACTTCGGGCTCAAGGTCAGTCACTATGGACTCCATTGAACTCGCCAAGATCGTAAAGGACGGAATAGCAGCTGGTATGCTTCGGAACACTTAAGGGTCAACAGGTTTCACTCCTAACACCCCGTTCACTCCGGAGATATTGTCGTACCCCTTATCACACAAATTCAAGTATCTTCGCATAAAAGAGTATGACGGAACTACAGATCCAATCAATCATCTCAACGTATATACCAACGTCATGAATCTACCTTAGAGCCCAATTACATTACTTTATTCTCTGATTTGGCCGACAAGTTTTCTGCCTTTTTTGCAATTAGCAAACGAATCAAGAAAATAGCAGCTTCTCTCATGCACTCTGTTAAGGACGAACGAATCCCTGTGTAACTTCAGGACAAGGTTCAATAAGTAAAGACTTTAGATACCCAACTTACATATCACAATAGCAATATCCGTCCTCACATACGCCATAAGATGCGAGGCCTTCAAAATATCTATATAAAAAACCCCGCCGAAGTCCGTAACCGAGCTCCTCACCCGAGCCGAAAAATATATTAATATGGAGGAGACATTGAACCCAATGAGAACTCATCTTACCTCGGGAAAAACCCGAACACAAAAGACAACATGATTTAAATCCCTATTCAGAAGTTCCCTGGAATAAGCAAAGACAGGAAACACAGCCAACGTCTTTCACCTAACTAAACACTTATAGGTCTAACATTCTGATGTAGATCAAGGATATGAAGGAGTTTAAAAGGCCTTCAAGGATGCAGTCCCTTCATAATACTCGAGATAAGAGCAAATATTGTGATTATGATTGGGATCATGGATACACAACGGAGAACTGCAAAGCCCTACAGCAAGAAATTGAGGCGCTAATAAAAAGGGGATTCCTAAGCTCATATGTCAGTCATGACAAACGCCCAAGGAACGAACGTTATAGGGGAGAGGTCTCGAGGGAAGGGGGAATGACAAGCCCACAACATGAACCATTAACATTATTGCTGGAGTATAACATCAGGAGGCGAACAGCGGACGTAAGCACTACGCTAGGCAATATACCCTAACTTCAAGACAAATTCATGATAACTCGGAAGACATCACATTTGGGTCACAAGACTTGAAAGGCTTATCACATCCTCACGATGATGCCTTGGTAATATCAGCAATCATAAATAATTTTGAGGTAAAGGGGATTCTGATTGACAATGGAAGCGCGGCCAACATACTTTCTCACGAGGCATATACTAGGATAGGGATTTCGGCTGACCAGCTCAAAAGCAGTTAAAACCGCACTTCAAGGATTTGCAGACAGTACGATCATCTCGGAGGGAGTCGTCAATCTTCCTCTTACCTTGGGATCGAATCAGAAGCAAGTGACAGAAATTACAACATTCCGGATAGTTCGTGCTTCGATGGCTTACAACGCCATTGCTCAACAAGATCAAAGCTATTGTTTCTCTCTTCCACCTTGCTATGAAGTTCCCTACAAGTAATGGTGTAGAGGTTGTGCCCCCCTTAATCCTGCTTTATTCGTATCTATTTCTCATTGCTTCTGTCGAATTCTATAGTCAATAACAAAAAACCTCAGATTATTGATCATATAAATCTCAAATTGAACATTTCATTTCTTTCAATTAAGTAGTTTTCGTTGGAATTTGACTGACCAACAAGCAATCCAGTTTGCTTACAAATCCAAATAGAAGAACTCGCATTGAATTTAGGGATAATCAGGCTCGAATTGATGACTTCCACCACGTCAATGTACTTCTACTTTAATATATATGTCAACAACCACTTCTTACCTTTAAAATCGATTTGAAAAGAAAGGATGTCTATTAATTCTGAACCAACAAACTAAATTTTACCCTAGTGACGTAGAATACAATAAAATCGTTACAAATGTTGCAGTTGGATTAATCATAAAACTCCTTATTTTGAAGTTGTAGGTAGAGAGACCATTTTTATAATATCGGCGTTTATTTCTTCTTTGGAGAGTTGGCCTCATGTTCGACTACTAAAACAACAAAAAGGAGGAAATTCGAGATTGGTCGACGTTGTCCAATATCATCTAATACTGCATACCAAAAAGAATGACCCGGAGAAGAAAATTAAGTGCTGTCAGAGAAGATAAATAGTCGACTTATAGAAGCCGAACAAGCCTTCCAGTCATCAATTTTCCATGATTTTCTTGAATTGTTCCTTTGGCGCTGCAATTGGAAAGTCGAATAATCAGGACAAGCAAATGAAATGACGCCTTTCCTACGTAAGCAAAAGAAGTTCGTTTAATTTTCCTTACCTGGCAACCCGGTGAACCTCTCGTATTGTTCATATGCCTGTCCAATGAACATGTCTACTCCTGTGACAATTTTGGCTCCTGATTCTGCTGCTTCCCGCAGAAGCCTAGTGATTTTGGGAGTGTAAACGGCATCGAAAACGAGCATGTAATTTGCTAGAGCTTCCTGCAAAAGCAGAACAATTTGATGATTTCTAGCAACTACTGAAAGGCTAAGCATTAGAATGGCACCTATAACATTTTGTTTTTAAGTTGATTGGATCAACTGGACATCACAGGAAAATCTTGGTAATTGTAATGTCCGATCAGATCTAGTAGTGTGTATCAAACAGACACTTCTTGTTAAAGTGGCACTGTGGCAGGACAAATAGACATGATGGAGAGCACTAAACGGATGAAGAATATAATAAGACGTCTAACCTTGGAAACAGGTGTTTCGTTGACCTTTGGATGCATCCCGATAGAAGTAGTATTTGCAAGTATCATTCCCTTTTCTGGACGAAAACTATCTAACTCAGCAAGAGACAAAGCCTGCCCTCCAACAAGGTCAGCGAGTTCTCTAGCTCGATCTTTTGAGAAAATGAGAAAGATACAAGCAATTATAAATAAAAAGACGAGATCATGGAAGAGAAAATATTAGTGCAAGTTTTGCAAAGCTTATAATCGCTTATAAACTGGTCAAACGCCATTTTTATCCACACATTCCATGAGATCCACAGCTTTTACATACTTTTTTAATTACAAATCCTTGAGACCCATTGCATATAAGCACTTAAATGCCAAGCCAAGCAAGCACATAAACTTTACGTCAGAAAATTGGTGAACCAGTATTAGCTTTAATTGGCATACGAGGCTAAAGAAATAAGCGACAAAAAAGGAAAGCCGAAGGGAAATCTAACCATAGGTGCGATTGGCAATTGCAATTCTTGCTCCCTTTTCTTTGGCTCCATATGCAAGTGCCTTGCCTGCTCCACCAGCACCAATGACTACAAACAGTTTTCCAGCCAAGGGCGACCCAGTTCCTGTAGAGCCATTATGCGAATCTGTAACACCATATAGCTCCAACACTCAGCTTCTACTCACATTAACAAGTCTGTTAAGCTAGAAAATCATAGAAGAAACCTAGAAGGCCATCCTCAATGGCAGAAATTGCACCAACATAGTCTGTATTGCAACCAACAAACTTCCCATCAGGATGCCTGATGATGCAATTAACCGCCCCTATCGACTGATAAGAAAAAAAAACACACAAGCGAAGAGTACCTTAATGACATTGATAATCATGATTGTTGAGCGTATAGGTTCACTACAATACGACGCTAACCAATTACCTTTGCAACAGGATCAACTTCATCACAACATGCAAGTGCTGCTTCCTTATGAGGAATGGTGACACTGTAGGATTTAATCTCCACATTTAGTAAATGAAAATGAATTTTTTCTTTTGTCAATGTGCATAAAGCTATACAGGAGAGGAGCATCAGATACAATGGAGGACATGATAAAAGTGTTTAAAAACAATAAAAGGAAGAAAAAAATATTGAGTACATTGATTCGATGAGACTACAGAAAAAGAAAAGGAAAATACAAAAATTCAAAAGCTCAATGCAAAGAGAAAAATAGAGAGAAATAATGGCACTCTTAAACACACACACACACACACACACAGAGAGCAACTAAAGCATGGACATATAACAAATGAGTGATAGGTTGATCACTGAAAGAACCAACCAAATTTGCAGCTAGACTACCATAGGAAAGCCCACAACCAACAGAAAAACTCATTCGAGAATAATAGATCATTTTTATTGGTCAATCAGTATGCAAATATAGAGATGGGTACTAATACAATTGTTCCAAAAGAAAAAGAATGTTTTTGCTACACAGCTTGACATAGAAAACAGACACCTAAATAACATTAACCAATAAGGAATGTCAGATACAATGCTCATCAACATAAAGGTAATTCAACTAGCAATACTAATTCCTTAGTTTGATTAGTATACTGATATCAGTTGTTAATTATATTTTAATCCCTAATCTTGTACAGAAAATACTTAACTCACAGGTTAAACCATACATAAAAACCCGAAAAAACCGAAGCCAATCCATTGCTTTCTGTAAAAGCAATGCATTATCTTCAAAGCGACAATGGCAGCATGAAATTGGGTCCTCAAGATTGAAATATTTTTTTAACAACTTTGCTTTTATCAATTTCTATGGCCCAACTCCCATTTTCAATGTTCAGCTAAACCCTGTATATAAACTGCCCGGAATTCATTCTTGACACAGAAAAATGTTAAAATTGATTAATCAGCAGAATAGAGTAAAACGCGACGATGGGGTTTATTAATCCAGTAAAACTGAAAGTAAATCACCACACACTTGTTAAAGAAAGATGCTTAAAAATATGAAGCGAATAGGAAATCGAAAAAAGTAGAGCGAGGATGAGGGTTAATACACAGAAGCCAGTTTTGATCATGAACAGTTCCATGGAACCTCCAATCATTGCTGAGAACAATTAAAGCATGGAGAAATTGCACACACAAACACACACAGGAAGAGAAAGAGAGAGAACAAGTAAAGCATGATGAAATAATGAGTGTTATGTTGATCATCGAAATAATTAACCACAATAAGCTTTAAGAGTTGACCTGAAGCCAGCAAAATCCATTGAAGTATACGTCCTGAAAAATTTTGGGACGTCATCCACCAAGAAATGTAGGTACACTCCATTAAAGCCAACTGATTTGAAAGCTTCATTGTATAATTTTGGAGATTTGCTATGGCTTACAGGATTTCCGAGAATCCCAAAAACTTTTGTATCAGGCTCTAACAGTCTAAAGTTGTACAAATTAACCAACTCCTCTATTGTCGGTTGCCCAGGAGCCGATACCTTTCCCGCCTCCAGAGTACCAAATGTTAGATATCCGCCAAACTTTGGACAAAGTACTCTTGACATCAATCCTCTCTCTCCCATTACCATTGCTATAATTGGTACCTGAAGAATAAATAGACATTATGCACATATACTGAAAACAAGTACTTCTGGAAGTATCTATAATATTCCTTTACACATTTACTTAATAGGAGGCATTACAACCATAAAAACCTTAAGGATAAAAGACTGGAAAAAGTAGCAGCCAGGGACGTAACAACTCCCATCTCTAGAAAAAAATAGTATGAAAGTCTGTTATCTATGCATACAGTTTCTCTCTTCTTTTTCTGTTCTTTTTTTTCTTTTTTGGGTGCGGGGAGGTTGGGTTGTTGGGGAGAAGATAACCATATGCATCTTATTATCCAGAATTGCAAAGTTAGCGGAAAACTTATTTCGCAGAATCACAAACTTTGAAGCTTCTTTTACAATCCTGGATCTTGACAGCATATTCTGACCAATTTGCATGAAAAAGTCTACTTCCAAGTTATAATAAAAAAATAATTTCAGAAAAAATCTTGGATAATCATAATTAATAAAGCTGCTTACTTGGGAATGAACTGTTATTTGGAAAACACGTGACACATCTGTGATATCCAAAGCTGTTGTAGCAAACTTTACTATGTCAGCTCCAGCAGCTTGTATTCTTGCAACCAGGTTTCCCAGGTCCTCAACTGGTGGAGTACTGTCATAGTTGTGAGAAGAAACAATGACTTTGCATTTTCCAGGTTTATTTCCACGCAAAAAATCGTTGAACTCATGTGCAGCCTTCACAGAATATCTTCAGTATAAGATTGTGTTCAGCTGTTCTTAATAGAATATAAGCATGAAGACATTAAAAAATTAAAAATAAAAAAATCTGAAATCTTAGAATTATAAGCATGCAGCATAATCTTCCAAACACTGCATGTGATTTTCTAGATTTTTGTTAGATTAAATACAACGAACATTCCAGCAAAACAAATGCCATACATGCTAAGTACTTGCTTCATGCTCAGCCTCTAGATGAAGTTGACAATTCCACTATAACAAAGAGTTTTGTTTCCCATGAGGAGTGATGCGAGCAAGTCCTTCAGAAAGAATTAATTTTTTCAAGATATTTTAGTGAAAAGTTAGGTTTCTGAAAATATATGATAACAAAAATATTTTATACATTTGCACCCCTTTTCGAAACTTCATAAATATTTCTTGATAATCCAGATAGGAAAGGAGGGTTAGATGTTACTAGTTATGTTTGATGTGGTTGTAAACATAAAAGAGTTTTTTGTGACTGTAACAAGTATGAAGGGTATTAAGCTTGTAGTCATATTGTGAACTTAAAGGAGAGAATAATTGCACATGGATAAAGGTGTATTCTAAAGGTCTATGAACCAGTTTGATTCATGATCTACTATGGAAGTCATTCAACTGGTTAATAATAATAATAATAATAAGTGAAGAAAAAAGAGAAAAAACGCACATAATTTTTATTGATTTGAATAAGCTCATGATAGTCTCAAGGCAGTGTTATGGAGGGTGAGAAATTTTATTGTATATATCAATATTATTAAGGATATGCACAATGAAGACAAGCATGAGATGCCAATGTTGAACTTCGAGTCTGTATATTTTGTTTAATCATGTATGAGCTTAGAGACATATCCAACACGGGTATCTTAACCAACACAACTCCAAGTATATTGAGAATAAATCTTGTTTTGTTGTTGAGGTTTACCTCTCAACAAGCTATAGAAATAATTAATCGTACTGCTAGAATAATATCAATTCAGACAGCTTTTATATAATGTGGCAATTTGAAGGAAAAAGGCACCTTAAGCTCAATGTCAATGTGATCAGCTCCCAACTCCATGGCTAGTTGAAGTGTCTCGAAACGACTTTTTTCATCACCATCATATTGACCACCTTCCCACCTTGGTCTAGTAAAAACATGAGATCAGAAGTTTTCATAAAATGAATTTTTCCACGGTCTATATATATCATAGCAATATACAAGTCTCTGACTGANAGAAGTTTTCATAAAATGAATTTTTCCACGGTCTATATATATCATAGCAATATACAAGTCTCTGACTGACAATGGTTCGTGAAAAGCAAGCGTTATTATAAGCACGGGGAACTAAAATACGTAAGCCTTTACAAAGAAAAAGAGCAGCCATGCAAGCAATTCAAATTTCATACATAATAATGAAAAGAAATGGTAGATGTGAAGTAGCTATGAACTGTGCAGTGGTAGGAAATCTAATTCGACTGTGCAGATCTGAGAGATACAATCTAAGAAAACAAGCAAAAATAACAAAACCTTCACTCGCCTCTTTTTTTACATGAGGCCTTGATAGATGAGGTTAACACTTTCAAATTTTGGAGAAAATTCTTAGTCCTCAATCGTAATTTTTAAGGGGATCAAGATATTACTTTCATTGTGTTGTTTTGATGTTGGAAACCTAATACAACACTCCAAATTCATTATATCTTAGTGGACAAAAAAATTGAAGTGACATATAAAGGATAACTAGACTGATACATATAATAATAGCAAACTATTGATCTATATAATAATTTAGACAGCCATCTACATATTTTATACCTGCTAAATGAAGTTATAAAGTAGCTGGATATATAATTTTAAGAACGCATCAGTTTCTTTCCACATTTGTTCTAAGAAAGAAAAAGGAAGGTAAATTCTCCCTATCATTAGAATTTTACGAAAGGTAACTATCTCACTTTCATATATAAATTTCTATAGAATCTATGAAAAAGACTTTCCTCCTAAGAAAGAAAAGTTCAACATTAAACAACAGCAGAGCCATTTTTAATGGTCAACATCCATGAAATTCCTTGAATTAAATTTCAATCAAAGTTCTAAGTTGTAGAAAAGTTCTAAGTTGTAGACAATGGACCTGTAATTGAAGTGTGAGAAAAATGCAGTGCAGTCGGACCAAAAATATTGCCATCACAGAAAAATTTAAGCAAACCCAAAATATTTGTCCATAGTTAAATTTCTTTCCTTTAACGACTTTTGGAACCGACTATAGTGCTATATTTCTATATCTTTCACCGTTAAGTTTCCTTTCTATTCCGTACGCATGGAATTTTTGTATTCCATGCCCAAGATTTAGTTCTGTAATCAAAAGACCAATTTTGAAAAGAAAAGATGTAATGTATATAATAAAGATAGAATTTCGAGAGCTTAAATTCAGTGTCTAAGAACTCCCCCAGACGTCAGAGTTACCTTGACTCGGTAAAAATTGATAGAGTTGCTGAAAATTTTGGCGACTATTGTGTTTCATTGAGTTTTCATCCAACCTCCCAATAAGTTTGAGCAGGTATTTGAACAAGTAGAAATAACTTATGATTGCAATAGTTAGGATTATCACTAAAGACAGTGCAAAACAGTAATACTAGCCAGTTTGATTGAATATATCAATATATCAAGGGTTTTGCTAGACGTATAAACCCCCGTGTACAAATAGATTATTCCATCAATATAACATCAGCCCTACTTTTTAGAGCAACCAGGTCTCTGTATTTTGACTAAAGCAAGTTTCGGGGTAACACGAATTAGTAGATTTGGATCCAAGCCTTGACTTTTCCAACATTGGTTAAATTGAAAATATATATATATGAAGTATGATTTT
>CAIGRR010058801.1:0-16723 GCA_903798365.1 Fraxinus sp. 1973-6204
AAATCTTTATGAATCAACCAAAAGATTTTAAAGACAAACTAAAATGCGCTTCTTGAAAAGATCTTTATATAATCTAAAACAATCATCTAGACGGTGGTATAAAAGATTTGATTCTTTTGTATTATCCATAGGGTTTCAACGGAGTAGATTTAATCATTGCCTATATTTCCAACATAATGATGTTAATAATGAATATGTGTTCTTATTGCTATATGTGGATGATATGTTCTTAATTGGTTCATCACCTAAATGGATAAGTAATATAAAAACAAATCTGAATGGTGAATTTGACATGAAAGATCTAGGAAAAGCTAAAAGAATCTTAGGTATGGAAATTGAAATAGATAGGTCAAATTCTATTTTTTTTTACATGAGTCCTCTTATATTTCAAAATTGTTAAAGAAATTTGGCATGCATGATTGCAAACCTATTACATTACTTTTAGCTAATCATTTTGCATTATCTAAAGACCAGGCCCCCTGTAATGAAAAAGAAATAGAAAACATGAGTATAATCATATACTCAAATGTGATTGGTTCTGTTATTTATTCGACAGTATGCACTACACCAGATTTAGCTTTTACCATTAGGACTCTTAGTAGATACATGTCTAATCCTGGTTCTGAGCATTGGGAAGCTTTGAAATGGATGTCAATGTACTTAAAAGGAATTAGTGATGTATGTCTAAGGTTTGGTGTTAATAATGAGGTTGTGAAATTGAATGGTTTTGTAGATGCTCACTATGCTGGGGATAGAGATAATAAAAAATCTACCTCTTCTTATATGTTTACTTTGTCTAACTCTTGTGTTAGTTGGAAATTACAGTTACAACACATAGTTTCACTATCCATGACAGAATATGAATAAATTGCTACCATTGAAGCTATTAAAGAAGCTTTATGGCTCAAATGTCTTCTTCATGAACTTTGTGTTTTAAATGATTATGTGATAGTATATTATGATAGCCAGTCCTCTATACATTTATGTAAGAATCCAGTCTTTCACGAACTCACTGAACACATTGATGTTAGATTATATTTCATTAGAGATATTGTATCACAAGAAGTTGTAAGACTTAAAAAAATACACACACAATATAATCTCTCAGACATGGGCACGAATTTGCTACCGTTGGTGAAATTTAGAAGTCGTAAAGATCTTTTAACCATTGGTGGAGGCAAATTATTTCCAATTTTATTGGCTTTCCTTTTCTGAATTATTACTAACGTGGAATAATCTTCTTTGACACCAAGGTGGAGGATTGTTAGGCAAATTGTTGCCAAATGACCTCCCAGGTGATGATGTAATATCATTGTTTATTTAGTCGGTATCGACCAGATGACTGAAGTAAAATATCGACACCACAATCGTTCAAACCAATCCTACAATATATTTGGGCCATTTGAAGTAGCTTAATTTAATAAGTGTTACTCTTGACCTGACCCATAAATCTTGGATGACTTCTTAGGTCGATAGCCCATTTACCCACTACCTATTAGCTATTGGGACTAACTATTACCTAACCTAAAAGCCCACTCTTATCCAACATATGTTTGACTCCCGTTTTCTGGCTTTGGAGTGTATGAAGATATATTTGCAACTTCCATGTGAGGAGAGAAACTGGCGGCTACAGTTACTTGCTTCGTGGTTCCACTATTGTGCTTTTCTCTTTTGTCTCTTCCAGCCTTTGTGGCTAGTTCTTGTGGCTGCAAATAATTCTTACGGTGTCCTTTGTGGGCTAGCCAAGAAAGCAACCGATTGTTGGGGTTTGGGTTGTGGTTTTGGGTTTGTTGGATTGTGGTGTTTGATTCGGTATATAGGCAATATACTGAGCTCGGAATCCTTGGTGATTTATTTATTCTTTAACACTTTTGTAAGATTATGGTTTTCTTATTATTATAAGAAAGTACTTTTAGAAAGAGAAATCACCAAATCAGA
This sequence comes from Fraxinus sp. 1973-6204, assembly GCA_903798365.1. NCBI lineage: Eukaryota > Viridiplantae > Streptophyta > Magnoliopsida > Lamiales > Oleaceae > Fraxinus > Fraxinus sp. 1973-6204. Next base: position 1,939 of record CAIGRR010058801.1, read on the forward strand.
AACATCAACAAATTCGGGAGGAGCATGGAATTATGTGATGCTTTGTACATGCTGGTAAGTCTTAGTAGTTGAGATTTTAGTCCAAAAACTTGAAATAACTTGGGGTGAAATTTTCATGAAGATGAAGTCATGAGTAGTGATTCTTTGATGCAAGCTAAAATTGATAATTTGAGAATCGAAACCCGTTTTAAAAACTAGTGAAAATGTAAAGTGTTCATTGACATGTTGAAGATGTACTATTGAACCACCTGGGATCAGAACTTACATGCTTTGTGGATTCCAATTTGGATTCAAAAGATGCTAAATTCACCTCCTCGCTGATAATTTTATAGTACAGTGTCTAGCAGCGTGAAAGAAAATCATGCGTCAAGAAATTGAAAATAAAGAAAGCATAAGATTGAAAACTAAAGCAAGTTATAAAGATAAAGAAAGCATAATTTATAAAAATTATTAAACCATCCAAGGAGGGGTGATGATTACTGAAGCCAATCGAAATGTGATATGTGTGAAGAGAGAGAAAGGGGGCATAAGAAAGAAGGTGGAGCTCTATGGATTGGGATCTTAAAGCACTGCATTTGAGGAGCGAAAACCAAGCCGTCATTTATATTCTACTGTTGCATGCTTGATGGTTTAGCATTTTGTCGGTTGATTCCATTGCCTTCTCTGTGCTATCCTCCATCAGACCTCTCTACCTCTTTCTTTCTTTATATATATAGAATTTTGGAAAAGAGATTAGCAAATGTGATTAGTTTCTGATTAATAAACAGAGGGGTTATACTGTTAAAAGTTGGCTAGTTGTTATTTGTTAAGCCTTCTGCCCTCATTTGGAAAACAAATATATGTATGGATTATAAATCCAGTTAAGTTAAATATTATTTTTAACTTTTAGTGCACATACACGATGATTAATGGAGTGTACATATTGGTTTTTAAATTTATAGAGAATGTCCTAGAATTTCGTGAAAAGAATCACCCATCTTGCACATGAAAGTCACAATGCCTGCACGTAACATGCAAATACGAGCTTGTACGATACATAGTATATGTTTTAATACATTCTATCAAATTAAAATAATATATTGGAAAATTATTTAGTTTTCGAGGAAACAATATTTTTTTTAATTTAAATAAATAATAAACGACCCTCATCTTATTACTTTTTCCCTCACTTGTTACAAAATCACGGGAAAGAAAATCTCTTTTCATGAGGTGAAAATAAAGATAGCTTAAGATTAAAAATTAGAGGAAGTTATTTAGAAAAAATAAACACGTATATCATTTATGGGTCCTATATGTTCTTTTTACATGACCATTAGTTCTGCATGGTTTGACTACTGAAACCAAAATGAAGTAGATAAACTAAAACATAATTTATTAATTGAAACACACTTCAAACACACTTCAGATTGTGTATGTTGGAATTGGTTGAGTTTTGGTAAATAAAACTAATAAAATTTGATTTCGTATCAACTTCAGCCAAATATTCGGAAGGGTTCCAATTGTCAAATTATGAAAGTGAAAAAACTAACTTGTTCTACTTGTCGAGAAGATGATCGCGGTATATTTGAAATTTCAAAATCAATTTCAGATGAATGAAAAATTAATGTCAAAAGTTAGAGAAAAAATCGAGCGCTAAGCGAGCAAAGGGCTGGCACTTTCAATGGCACTCAGGCGTTGAATTTCAGGTCAAAAATCTGCTTTTTCTTCCGGAATGGTGCCTAGGCACCAAAGTTGGTGCTCCAAAGACTCCAATGTCAAACATTGATCCCTTTAATACCGTTCTTCAAACAATACACCAAAAAACCCAACGAAATTAAGGTCAAACTTCAACAAGTCTCCACCTTAAACCAAATTCCAATGCAACGAAAAAATTTCAAAATTATCCACCTGAAGACAAATTTCATTGCAAGGAATAAACCAATGACTCTTCAATAAAAACTTAATTCCAATAGAACTCTCCAACACAAATTTCTCCTCTTATTCCACAAAACTCAACTAGAGTAAACACAATAACCAAAAACTCAACTGAATACAAACATTGCTCAACATAATTACTTCAAACACCAAACTTACTCAAATTATCACCATGAGCACCAAAATCACAAATAATTTAATTATCACCAAGCAGGGTAGGAACAAGCCTTGTAATGGAATCAACATGACTAACTGCTTCAATAGAAGGTTATTGGCAAGAATCAATGCCTTCAACCACATCCTAAGCAAAAATAACTAAATCGGCTTCACTATACCTATATGGAGGCCTAATATCTCTCATGGACCAGTCTCTAGCAATTTAACACAATGGCATCACTGGTAACGGTGTTAAAGCGGAATTATGCTTAACTTCTGAACTCGACTGAGATGTATTCTTCAACGTGGATCCAAAACCAAACTTCAACAGTACTGTACCAAAATTAAAATCCACATGAGTCCCTAAATTTTGTTGATTGACCCAAATATTCTATAGAACCAAGAAATGCATACGATCGGAATTACCTTGCATACCAAATTTGCTCGAATCAAGGACATCCAACTCCATCTGAGTCAACGCTTATTAAACTATAATACACCAAATCAGCATTATTGAACCTCTCTTGAGGTCTACTCTTCAATTTAGTGACGGCTACATCAAACTTGGTCGTCGAACCTTCCAAGACATCTAACTTGATCCTTACGTTGCTTCTCCTCAACATCCAAACAAAAATCCACCATAACAAAAATCTTGTTGCGATTTAAAAGCGGAATATCAAACTTCATACTTGTCATCCCGAAACAATCAAACCTCATTCTAAGTTGATCAAATCTCGTTCTAATACCAAACCAAACTGTCTCTTCCAAAAACTACCAAACCTTAGCCGTAATACCACTTGTTAGAAATAGAACCCTTGGTTGTGAAGAATTATATATGTATCACAATGATACAAGTTGTTAACAAGTCTAACCAAGTAGTTGCATTTACTATTGGCACTTGATAGAGAATAGTGAGATTTGATAGGATATGCAGTAAAAAACACAATGTAACACAAAGAATTAACGTGGAAAACACCATGGGCAAAGGAGGAGAATTTTATTCATAATGAGGGAAAGGATATGATAAATTGCATTCTAATTTTGTACAATGAAGTCTAAAACTTGATTTGAAGCCAATAATCACGTGGAGTATATATAGGACCCAAAGGAATATATTATAGATGGAAAGAGGATAAAAAACGAGCAAAAAATGGAAAAATACTTCCCAGAATAACACTGCTGTTTGAGCGGTAGGCTAGCGTTGGTCGAGTGTCACACAACGCTCGAGCGATGGCTATCGCTTTCACTTGTGATTGGTGCTAAGTTTCAGGTCCAAAATCTGTTTCTTCTTCTTGAATGGCGCCTTGGCGCCCAAATTGGTGCTCCAAAGACTCCAATGTCCAACTTTGATTCCTCTAATACCATTCTTCAAACGGTCTACCAAAAATCCCAATGGAATTTGGGTCAAACATCAACATCTCCATTTCGAATCACCTGAAAATTTGATGATCAAATTGGCTACCACCACCATTTTCTATAAATCAATGTGTGAAAACAATAATAAAAAAACTAGAAAAAAATCTAGCTTTAACCTTCAAAATCTTATAACAAAATAAAAACGGGAGCCTAGTAAAAAATAAAGTGTTCGGAGTAATTCATTATTCTTGGAAGTAATCTTTTCTTGTTCACAATCAGAGTTAATGTATAATGAAAAGGAAAAAAATGTAGTGACGTACCTACAAAAACAGAAACATCAGTGTATTTAACTTCTTCCTTCTTGAGCCTCTTCAAGGAATGAACAGCATCCTTCTTGAGCTTCTTCAAGAAATGAACCCTCCTTAACTCTAACATAAAAACTAGCTTCCCATGAGCCCTGTTTTGTTCCAATACCTATCCACTGTGTACAAGTCATCATTTATTGGAGGTGTCAATAAGAGTTATCCAATTGAGGCAATTCAAAGTGCATTAAAAAGTAACTCAAAGGGTTACAACTCTTATTTAAATATCATTTTCCAATTCAAATCCTAGCTGTGCCAAAAATGAGTCTCAATCTAAGGCAAAAAATTCAGAGCATAACTTTTTCGGTTGGAAATTGATGTGTGATAATACTTTGATTATATTTCTTGCATTTGACTTCTCTCATCATCTAATTGACCGCTAGCATTCTCGAATTTTCATCGTGAGGTCCGATACAACTTTCAAGTATTTGTACTTTAGTCCTCGAACTTTGAATTTGCTTTACTGTAGACCATTCGTGCACATTTTCTCCAATTCCACCAATATCATCGATGTTTACATATAATTCATCAACAAATACTCTAATTTAACTGCCCAAATAATTGTACAAAATACACTTATCAACAAACTTAACTTTATGTGTTAACTGATTATTTTAGGAGAAAACTCAATATTGGACGAGAACGGATGAAAATGAATAATATTAAAGGTTGACACATATTCTAAAGTTGAGGACCAAGGAGTCACGTTTGGAAGTTGAAGGACCTCAATCGCAATATCTAAGGACTCAATCTGAACAAGAAAGAGGAAACATGGACCAAATTCTAGAAGTAAAAGTTTAATTTCTAGTTGCAATATCCTAATTTTGACTAAAATTCTGGTTTCATATCATCTTGAAACACTATTTTAGACCAAAAATGAGGATTATAAATACGACTATTTCATTCAATTAAAAAAGGGGATGCTTGAAGGGACACATTCTTTGAGCAAACTACATAGATTTATTCATAAATTCTCAAGAATTGTGCTCCTAAATTGAGATTTGAAGGTTGGCCAGAAGATCTACAATATCCAAAAAGAGTTTGAAGATCCATTGTTGGGATTTGTAGGGATTTGGGTGCTATAGAACAACAATCGTCATGATTCTTTTCTTCCTATATTGTATTGAACACTATATATGATATTTTTAATCCTTTTTCTTATTTCATTTTGCAATTATGAACCTCTAAATAATTAATTATTATGAAGAACAATATAATTTAGGTTTAATATTTATTTAGTTCAAAACAGTTCATGCAACTTTGATTTTTTTTAATTTAAAACATCAGATTTTGTGACGCCGGGCAGAGTAGCTATTAGGCTAGTTTCAACAAATAATAAACAGGGAAGAATACAAGAGAAAATTGAGAGAAAACAAAAAAAAAATTCTTTATTATTCATCTAACATGCGAAAACAACCCACAAGCCGGTTTAAATACCTAGAAAATCGTATTTATTTGATTTTTACCAAAAATATAATCATACCAAAAGAAAGTATGTAATAAAAGAAATAATATATCAAAAATCTGGCTCAGATCTGGTTCATAATCTATTCTAAAAAGGCAAACGAAATATTACAAAAAAAGAAAAAAAAAAATAACTAAAATTGGGAATTTGGAAAGTAAAACAGCGAATTTTTCCCTCGAAATCAATGCACATGGAGCGAAGCTGGATGGCCATGACGTGCGCGCTGAAAAGAGCTTTTTGAATTAGGATCATGAGCGCCATTATTATAACCGTAGCTAAAGTTATGATCAAAATATCGAAATGTATCAAAAAATGACCCCAATTACTTGTCATTTTTGCGTTGATCTGTCAACTCATGACACCTCAGCGCCATCAACGAACTATCGGACAACTCGACATCATTTGACACGGATCCTCCTGCATTATTTTGTTTAATAAACAAAGTTTGCTGATGGATAAATATTTAGATAACTAATATCTATTGTAGTTAGAAGAGTTTCTTGACATGTGAATTTTAAAAGAATTTAGCTAAAATGTGAGAAGAGGATAGTCGTTTTCTTCTTTAATATTATTTATTAAAATTAAATAAGTAATGTTTTATACTGAAAATCAAATAATTTACCAATATATATATATATATATATAAACACCCTGTATCGTGTACGTGTGTCTGTGCATGTGACGTGCAGGCACGATGTGTGCGCCTTATGTGGGAGGTAGATTAGTGCTTCTTTTAGAACATTCTAGTTTTACTTATCTAAGAAATGTCTCCTAACAATTTTGAAGTTAAAAAGTTCAATATATTATTATTGGAGAAAAGTCTGCAATAAATTCATTTTACTTTTTACTTGATGAGGTAAGCACTAATTGGACATGCAATCAATTGTTTTTCTTTTTAATTCCTCCTTCGAACTCCCACTTCTTCATTTCTCCATTTCCAATCACCAGAAAATGGGAGGATCAAATCGGCTGCCACCACCAATTTGTAAAAACTAACGTGTATAAATACTAAAAGAAAAAAAGGGCAAAAATTCTAGCTTGATTATTTAAAAATCGAAAAAAATAAAAATAAATAAATTTGAAGCTAGTATAAAATACACCTACGATGTTTAACATAAATGATTATGTTCAAGATAAAACTAAACGGAATTAATGGATAAAGAAAAGAAGAAAAAATGAAGCTATCCAGATTAGAGACTTAATTACCTACAGAAGCAGAAATATCAGTCTGCTTAACTTCTTCCTTCTTGAGCCTCTTCAAACGATGAATTCTCCTGAATTCAAACATTAAAACAAGATTCCCATGAGGCCTTGTTTCTTGCTATCATAATTCATAAACTTACGTTGTGACTAGCTTACCGGAAGGCTTTGTTTCTTTCCATCTTCAGATAACACGAACATGAGTCATTGTTGATACTATTCTCTAAAGCCAAATTTCTTCTCCTGAGCTTCCGATCTTCATGTTGTGCATTCTTCCCAACAGAGCATATCAAGATGTTAGCATTATACTTATACCTGCATAAACCCCAGAATCAATAATACTATTTGCAACTGATATTCCATTACGTTTCATTGAATCTATACCGGCCTGGTATAGGCAGTGAAAACAACAATAGCAAGCTCGACTTTGTATTGAAATTCCCTGTACTTCTCCCAAAATTTTCTTGCCAGTTAATTTCCATTTTTTCATCTTTGATAATCTTTGCTGCATGAAGATCAATCCTCTTCTTTCGAAAAATCTTGTTTTCTATATTGTGTTGTAAGTATTATAGTTTGCACCAAACATTCACTTGATGTTCATATAATCTAAAACAAAATATCCTGTCAAAATATTTTGGTTCATATACCAGAGACATTCGCTTTCCCTTTGCTATTTTCAGGAGTTCTTTTAATATTTTTTAATAAAATCATGTGATTTTATCAATTTTAGTATGAGTCAAAGAATTACTGCTCATGCGTCGTCTTCCTCAGGTTTTCCCACATGATAATTACTGGGAGTTGGTGCAGGAGCACAGAATCAAGGAGAGCTGTTGGAATTGCAGTCATGAGATCAGATAGTACGCGTCGTCATCTAGCTTGGTAGACTGTAAATTATAAATCGTTTATAGTGGATTGTTGACTGGTAAAGTGCCAGAAATTTTTACCTAGTTGGGTTTCTCCGTGGTCAATTCTTGTGTTAATTTATTGCTTACATAACTGTGGTATTTCAACATAGGAATAATTGAATTGCATGATTAATCATCTAGAAAAATAGTTAATAGTGACATGTTGCTATTTAATTGTTAAATATTCTAATTCCGCATTATCACCTATTCACCCCTCCACTAGGCGCTGTTAGAGTCAAACTACGTATTTTGAATTAGTATCAGAACCTTATTTCGATTCCTGACCCTTATTAAATTCTGGATGAGCTACTGATTGTTGTGCCTTCGTTTTTCGACAGAAGCAACTATGCTTATTGGAAAGCTCGAATGAGAGTCTTTCTTAAAACTTTGGATGAACGTATTTGGATTAGCGTTCAAACTGGGTGGACTCCACCCTCAACTACTATTGCTGAGTGTAACTGGAACAATAAGGGCAATCATGCCCTGTTCATGGCTGTGTCTGCTGAGGAGTTTAGGAGAGTTTCGATCTGTAAGACTGCTAAAGAAATTTGGGACATCTTAGAAACCACACTCGAGGGAACTAAAACGGTTAAAAATTCTAAACTGTAGATGTTAATCTCTAGGTTTGATGAAATTAGAATGAAGAGCGATGAATAATTCTATGAATTCTATTTGAAACTGAATGACATAGTTAATTCGAGTTTTAACCTAGGTGAGAGGATTCTTGAGTCCAAGATAGTTAGAAAAGTCCTTAGATCCCTACCCGAAAGGTTTAGACCTAAAGTCACCGCGATTGAAGAATGTAAGGACTTAGATGCAATAAAAATTGAAGAACTCGTAGGATCCCTACAAACCTATGATCTCAGCGTATCTCAACCTAAAAAGGTTAAATCCATAGCCACGAACATTGTTAAAGAAGAAGAGAGAGAGTCTACTGATGCTGAGACGCTTAGGGACGATGAAATAGCTTATTTCGTTAAAAAAAAAAAAAAAAAATTCGGAAGGTAATGAGGAGTAGGAGAAAGCCTCAAGAACTGAAAAATGTAGTCTGTAATAAATTCTCGAAAGATAAACGTGAGAAAAATAACTCTAGGACTCCCATTAAGAAAACTCAATTTGTTAGATGCCATGAGTGCCAATGTTATGGTCACAATAGGAATGAATGTCCTAATTTTAAAAGGAGTTCGAATAAAGAAAGATGTAAGGAATTAGCAGTGACCTTGAGTGATGGTGAATCAGATTTGAGTGCTCATAGTGATACATTTGGTGGTGAGGATGAACAAAATTTCATGGCATTCACATCAATAGCTACGATAGAATCTGATAAAGAGATTGATAAGGTTGAAAGTGATGAATAGAGTGAAAAATCTGAGGATGAATCTGATGTTTACAAATCTTTTCGTGAACTATTCGAGGAGAGTCTTAAGATTAAAAATGTCAATATAGCTGTACTGAAAAAGGTTAATGATCTTGAAAGAGAGGAAGAAAAACTCATAGGTGACCTTCAGGACCTTACCAAAAATCTAAGTGAGTTGAAACTTGTTAATTAGAACTTGGAAGCAAGAGTTAAATCATTAACAAGTAATCTTGAAAAATCTAACACTCAACTCCAATCATTCACGAGTGGTTCGCAGAAACTTGATAATTTGTTGGGGATGGACAAACCTGTTGGAAATAGGCATGGTCTGGGTTACGTTCATAATGGTAATACTACTGCTAGTATATCCAAGACCATACACGTTCGTCTCGGTCACTAACAAATCTCGAAAAATTGTTTACCATGAACCAAAGGTCAAACATATCTTAGGATTGAGACCTACTAGACAACGTAGGATTAATCGTCCTACATATCAGCAACAACCTTCGAGCAGGTTTGAACCTAGGTCCATTCACACTTGTCACCATTGTAGCGCACTGGGACACACAAGACCTAGGTGTCGTAAATTTGTGACTAGACGTAAAAGTCAGGATTTCTCTAGCAAGGTTAACTTTCTCGTTGATCAAGTTAGCCACTTAACTGAGATGATGAATCGGTTAACTAAAATCACTTCTACTTCTAAGAAGGCTTGGGTTAAAAAGAGCGACTTGGAAGGTTGTGAGATTTATTATTCTCTTAAAGTAAAAGCATCCATATTTCGCCTTGATTAGGTTTTTAGGTACAAGTATGTGCAGTTCATTGTGTCAATCCATTCTTGCATGCATCTCACTTATTTGTGTTTTGTTTTGTTTCGTTTTGTGTTTTCATTTTATTTTCTTAGGGTATTGATTTAAAAAAAAAAAGATTTTGGGCTCTAGAAATTTCATTGTGCTCCTAAACATAGCATTTGTAACCAAGTATGCATTCATATGTTCTATACTGTAATTTTCATTACTTGGATCGGTTTAATGTGGAGTATTAAGTCTAAGTTTCTTCATGTACAATCTGCACAACACACACAGTAATCTTGTAAGTAAATCTGGATCACATGTGTGAGATTTGGGATGGTTGTCAATTGTTAGTAAGGAGACCTTGAACATGAATTAACCAACATTTAGATGACCTTAGTTCATGATACATTTCCCTGTATTATTTAAAAATAAACAAAATAAACAAATAATATAATAGTTTGGTTCATCTTATACTTTTGTTTGAAACTTATTTTACTCGAGTAATTAAGCCTGAGGGGTTCTCATAACCTAGTGCATATGATCAACTAACTTGGGCTAACCGGCCAAAGCTCATTACATGGTCAATTTTAGTCGCTTAATGGGCAAGAGTCTGCACATAAGATGCAATATTTACGATAGCAACATAAAAATTATATGCTCAAGTTTAGGAGGAGAAAAGAAAAATATTTATGTAATTGAGCTCGTTTTTATGTCTTAAAAATTTTATGGGTTTGACTTTCATTAGTAAAGAAAATTTTTATTTAACATTGATGTTCGCATGTCATTTCTCACAAATTTAAGGTTTGGAGTTATGTTCACGAGAAAATAGTGGCACTTTACATGCATGAGTCACTTATACACTTTACTTCATTTTGAACATGATTGAGTACGTGGGAAAGTTTTATTGATAATGCTTTACTTGTGAGCACATGCATTTTTTAATTCATCTGGTCGTCAAGGGCTTAATTTGTTTTAATTTGCCATGTTTCTTTATTTTCAAAAATTTTGTACTATTTTTTTCAACAAGTTTTCGCTAGCTTGTCGTTGAGCCACACTAGAGCGATAGAAGTAAAAGCTGGTTGGCTCGCTTATCGCTCGACTCTCGCTCGAGCGACGGTCCATGTTTTTTAGTTTTAACGTTATTTTTCAGGGCTTTATGCATTTTTTTCTCATTTTCCTTCAATTTCTTCCAAAACTTCTCCAACCCACGTCCAATTCTTGTTTTACCCACACTTAAACCACTTCAAATCATTCATTTGTAGTACAATTTAATTGATTCTACTTAGTTCAAAGGTAAATTTCTAAAACCCTAGTTTGTTTTTCCCATTTTTGCAATTTTTTTGGGATTTTTCGATGTTTGCCCATTCTTACTTCAAATTTTGGCATTTGCACCTTATTTTTTTATTCATTCTCATACATTGTTGTCGTTTTTGCACAATTCTGCAATGAAAATTGGATTTTTTTACAAATTTTCCCTTTTGTTTCTCCATGTTCATCATTGTATTTTTTGTTTTTGGTTCATTTTGGATGTCAATTGGTGGATTAGGGATGATCTTTGGTGGTTGATTGAGAATTGTTGAATGGTGTCATGAGGTTATGGAGATGTGTGTGATTCCTTTGACATTTTGGGCGTATGTTTGTCGTTTTTGGTCCGTTAGCGGGAGTCTTGGATGTGTTGTTGATAAAGGATTAATGGGATGTGGTGGTTGTTGGTTTCGTAGGTTTGATGTTGTTGGTGTTGACATCATAAGGTGACACCAGTCACCATGGCATGCCGTCCGATATGCGTCATGTCTTCATGTTACCAACGTCTAGCCTTCATGTCATCATTCTGTGCATTCATGCTAGGATACGTTGCATTTCCACTCTTTGCCTCATTTTATGTGCATTCATATCATGCTTTCTTGTCTATCATATTGAGGTCTTGATGTGTTGATCCTACTCATTTTAGATGTCGCCTAAGAGAGCTCGTATTGCTGCTTCGACACCGATACTTCCACTTCTTATAGTGGGTCTAGGTTTATCTCTACAATTGTCCAAGATACTTTTGGGTCGCATTTTTCTTTACTGCTCGTTTTGTTTGAGTGCGAGTTCATTATGTCTGACCTGTCTCCGAACTTCGCTGCTATTTTCACTTCTCGGGGTTGGGAGCCTTTATTGGTTGAGTTGACACCTCCTCCTTGCCTTCTAGTTCAGGAGTTTTACACTAATATTCATGATGTTAGCGGTTCGAACTTTTTGAGTCTAGTACATATTCCTTGGGTCGTCCATCCTTTGATTCCCTATCTGTCTGTTGATACCCTTCGAGTGGACTCTCTAGTCCGTTCCACGGTGTTCAACACAGCGTCGGAGGGTGGTCCGGGAGCGATACGCACTAGATACCTACCCGCTGACCGGCAGATTTTGTTGTGCATTGTGTGCACAGATGTGTGGCCAGTCTCGTATACCTCTTCTTTACCTATGGAGAGGGCTCGATTTTTGTACACCCTGTTGCACGACGACTCTATTGATCTTCCCACTTTCATATGTCAGCAGATTTGCGTGCCTTTCGTGTCACGGGGACTCAAGTGGGATTTCTTTATGCCTACCTTATTTATCGCCTTGTGACAGCACTTGGCATTAGTTTTCCTGAGAGGGTTCCTCTGAGGGTTTCTTGGCCAATTGGCCACACTACTATTGCTCAGATTCGGTCACATACTTCTTCTGAACTAGTTGATCCGACTGTGCCAGCTGATCCTTTTGATGACCTTATCTCTTTTGATCCCTCTGATTTTCCTACTACTTCTTCTGCTCCTCCACCCGCTGATATTCCCTCGACATCCACGTCCGTTCCTCCCCCTGCAGAGTCCTTTCTACCTTCTGCATATGTTCCCATTAACCCATCTGTTGTACTTATAGGACAGATGATTGTGCTGATAGAGCAGTAGACTCTGATGATGGCAGAGCTTACACAGCTCTGAGCTACAGTTGATCGACACACTACCGAGTTTACTACACTTCATGGTGCTATTGGATATATTCAGCGACGGCTTTGATGGATTCGTCGCCACTGAGATGATGGTGCAGCCTCAGAGGAGAGGACTGATTCTGATAATGCTGACGATGCTGCTTAGTTTTTGGGTTATCCCTTCTCACTTTGTGATAAAAAGAGGGAGTTGATAGATATGGATATTGAAGATTTTGTTGGAGTAGATATTTTTGCTTTAACCGGATGTATATGTTTTATCTACTTGAAGTATCAAAAACATTTGATTTTGATTATATGATATAATATATTTTCAGTTTTGCTAGATTAAGTTTTGATGTTTTGTAGTATCAATGTTTCATTTCGGTATGTTGGGTTGCATTGATATTACGTCTTAGTTTAGCATAATATGAAACTGAAAAGATGCGTTATAAATTATAAACTGCCTAAGTCACTTTTACACTGTGGGCTGCTTGAACTGTTTTTGGACTTAATATTGTTTCACATACATTTTACACTTGTATTTGAGTTGTCTATCTCAGGAAACAGGTATTGAAAAATGAAATGAATTCGTTCAAGACAATTATTGGTTGTGTTAGTTGTTTTGAGTCTGTAATTTTAATTTACCACTGCCTTGATTTAGATTGTAGTTTTGTCACATAATGCCAAAGGGGGAGTTTGTTAGGTATTTATTGTAATTGACAAATCTGTGAACAAAATGGACTAAAATTGATATGTTATAAAAAGTCAAGGAGTAGTGTGCAATTAGGGAAAGTTGTGATATTTTATGTCTAGAGTTCGAGAATGGGAGGCACGGAATCTCGTTAGCCTGTCGCCAAGACTTGGCTCGAGCATCAGAAACAAAAACTTCATCGCCTGCCTGTCGCCTCACCTTCGCTCGAGCGACAACCTGTCGCTCACCATTCGCTCGAGCGACAGTGCTAACTAGGAATGTTTTAATTCATTTTTTTAAAGGCTTTTTGTCCGGCAAATTCATTCCCTAACCTACATATAAATATCCAAACGCCTATGAACGTTTTTCCTAAGGTTTATCATTGAGAAAACACTTAGTTTTTTCATATTTTTTTTTTCATCTTTTGAGATCTCAACCTTCATTATTTATTGTGAATTGTTTGTGGCTGTGAGAAAAATATCATATCCTAAATCCAAATACCAAACTGCTAATTCTTTCATATTTGTTAGAGATTCTGAAGATCAAGGGAAGGTGATTGGAGTTCCAATCGTTGAAGAACGCAGTGTTCTTCGTGAATTGACAGGAGATAGACGATTTTCACAAAGCTAGGAGTTGTTGCATGAGAACACAATCCAGGAGAGCTTTGGAAACTGTAGCTGGGACTTGGTGCAGCAGCACAGATTCCAGAAGAGCTGCTGGAATTGCAGATAGGGGATCCAATAGTACGTGTTGTCGTCTCACCTGATAGACCGTAAGTTATAAATCGTTTATAGTGGATTGTTGACTGGTAAAATGCTCGGAGTTTTCACCTAATTGGGTTTCTCCGTGATCAATTCTTGTGTTAATTTATTGCTTACATTGTGGTATTTCAACGTAGAAATAGTTGAATTGCATGATTAACCATCTAGAAAAATAATTAAGAGTGACTTGTTGCTATTTAATTGTTAAATATTCTAATTCTGCATTATTACCTATTCACCCACCTCTAGGTGTTGTTAGAGTCGAACTATGTATTTTCAAGATCAATTATCTTGCCCGTGAATTGAACACGCAACTTCCACCTGGGTAAATAAATATAAGAAGAGACAAAACAAAACAAAACAAAAATAAAGAATAAAGAATGGAAATAGATAAAAATAAAAAATTAACAAATGGTTTCGTTTTTCCTTCAAACCCCGAGGAATACATACTCCACTATTTTTCCCCTCGGTTCACTCATTTTTGTGTGAAGTTTTTTTAGGTGGGGCCGTCACATAAAATAAATAAATAAAAACCTGCTACCTCTATGTATAAATATGTTTTCTTGCGTGCAACAGGGTAGAGAGATATCAGAATTGAATAAATTAATGGATGGTTTGTAGAAGGATCGAGACCGACAGGGTATGATGACGATTCTGTTGGTGGATCCTATTAGAGTCCCACATTGACTTGTGATATTTACATAATCCACTTAATAAGGTGAGGACAATCCTCTCATAACAAGCCGATTTTGTTAGGTTGAGTTAGTCACAATATTCTTCCTAATATGGTATCAGAGCAGGTCCAGTTTTGCAATGTTGGGTGCATCCAACATCGATTTGTTCACAGTTGTTTGGCATTGTCCATGCTGTGTGTGAGGGG
>CAIGRR010058803.1:0-10728 GCA_903798365.1 Fraxinus sp. 1973-6204
ACAGATTCACAATTTAGTTAGTCACGTATTAATTTTCAGTCACAAATTAGATTTTTCATTTTTCAATTTATTTTACGTTCACAATGCAAAAACTTTGTAGGTCACAATTTGTTCTCGGTCCAAATTAATAGGTCACATATTTTTATTTTGTCACAAATCACAAATGTTTAAGTCACGACTTATTTTATGGTCACAGTTCAAAAATTTTATAGGTCACAATTTTTTTTTTCGGTCACGATCAAAAATTTTATAGGTCACGAATTATTTCGAGATCACAAATCTAAAACTTTATATGTCACAAATTATTTTATTGGTCACGGATAAAAAAAAATTATATGTCACAGGTCACATGTTTTCAAATTTGTTGGTCACAAGTTCTTTTTTAGTTACAAATTATCAATTTTATAGGTCACAGTTCAATAGTTAGGTCACAGACACCAAAAACAACTACCACTACCGTTGACACTGCCACAACACCGCTCAGTCAGATCCACCATCGCCGTCGCCACCTCACCATCACCGCCAACAGCTCCATCACCACATACATAACCGCTGCATTATGCCACCCACGTCACCACTATCACCACCACGGCCATCAGCATCACAACCTCCACCACCCACGCAAACATCACCAACGCACACAACACACCGTACCCACAGCACCGCCATCGCCACAGCACCGCCATCGACACAACCATAGTCACCCACACCAACTCACTGTGACCTCTAGCAACCATCGCCCCTTGTCACAGCCAAATTCAATAAAACCCACATCGTTGGACTAATTGACGAAGGCGGAATTTTAGTATTTACGCTAAGGTAACATTCTCATCGTTAATTACTACAAAATGACATTCTCATTCGAACATCACCTGTGCACGGCGATATTCGAATCTAAAATACCTAACTATTCTTATTCAAAAGTCGGGGTTTTTTCTTAATAATAAAATATGGTTAATTTCAAGATTCCATTATACTTAGATTTGATTCATATCTAACATATCACCCCCACCACCAAAAAATAAAATAAAATGAATCCAAAAATCCAGATTATTCTTGTAAGAATACAATCACTGATTCACAATCCAACGATAAAAAATAAAGCATTTGGTGTTCCTTATAGAACGTACCAATAATGGGGATCTCCTTTGCCTTTTAATACACATGCTATTCTGCACAAATCATCCTGGGAAATGTTCGCTACCAAAAGATTTCAATTTTATTTTATTTTATTTTTTGTTTGAGAAATGTTACGACCCATGTATTTTTCTTCTTTTCTTTTATCAAATCTCTCTCTAATAGTTCACTTTTTCTGATATTCTACTCAAGCTATGGCATCTGTTTCTCTATCTTTAATATACCAAATATATCCTGATAGAACTTAGAATAAGTTTGCATTTTTTAGTAGCTCACTTGAATAAATATGTACAATTTTCTATCCCATTACTCACCTTTTCGCAACGAATTATTTATTCCTACAATTATCAAATTCAGATACAAAATAATGATGTGTATATATACGAGTAATCACTTTCAAACTTAATATCTAGACGGCACAACACAAGCCATCACCTACGCATTTCCCCAAGTATCGTAACAACTCATTAAGGAACAAAAGAATTTGAAAAGGACATCTAAATTTAACTGCAAATAACAAAGAAAAGGAGACAATTAAGCCCCGAATATACACAACCATTTAAGTCGACAAAAAACCTCATTTTGTCTACGCAATACAACTACTGAACACTAGGTGGTGGTGCTCGTTTATGCTCTTCCAGCATCTTTAAAACTCAAGTATTCTGAACAATACTAGCGCGCAACAGTCATTTTGACTGCTCGCGTCATGAAGTAGGAATGCTTAACTAACTACATCAAAATGAAAATGCCACTCACCTGTATAAATTGGTTGAAAAATAGACTTTGTATTGGGTACAAACAGCACCATTTGTTCTACAACTTGCAAAACGAACTCGTGTAAGATGTCAAAAATCAACACCATGCTACAGACCAAGTATAAAGCAGAGTTAGGAATTATAACCTCGGATGCATAAACAATCAGACACAGATTGAATTTTAGAAAATTGAAAGAATGTTGACCTGCAAATAATTTTCTGGAACAAAACCAAGAATATGGAGACACATGACATAAATAGAAGAACAGGTTAGGATTTGAACCTGACATTGACATTAATCCCTAAAGGAACTTTTTCAGGCGTTTAGGGTGTTTCGTCGTTTCTTTCCTTGAATGCTGAGTTTTTTTGTCTCTAAATGGCTGCACAATTTTTGAAAAAGATCAACTATCAATAAATATAACATCAAGATAGAAATCGAAGATCACAGCACACGAGGATACTTTCATCCTAGATATAAAGGTAGACTGCTAATGGGTTGTCATTGCCTATAGAGAAAATTCCACACTCAAAAACACAAATGAATACTAAAATAAGAAAATTCCACACTGAAGCAAAATTGAATACTTAAAATTTGTACGAAAGGAAAAGCAAAAATAAAAATAAAAAAAGGGAGAGAAGAATGCTCTGAGATACACAATATTGAGACTGTTGCATTGCATATTTGAGTAGCACTAGATGTAAGTGTAACTTACTAAGTAGTTCTATTACGTAACTAAATCTATATATAACAAGGCCAAATTCACAATAGTGGCCTACACAAACAGCAACCCTTATTATGTAAAATATTTAACCATGTTATGTCTATGAAATTTTTAGTTTTTATTAAATCAAAACCAACATGGGTAAAATATCAAGTAGTCGTGATAATTTGATAGTGGACTAAATCTTCACTTAGGAGTCTGTGTACTTCAAGCATCAAATTTACAAGGGACCAACAATAGTTGATTCACCATACAGGGAGTAATCACAAAAGTAGGTTACTAGAATGGATTAGCCAAAACACTTACGAACTGAGAGACAGTCAAACTTTTTTAATCAAATGGCTAGCATTAGATATGTCAGCACTCACAATTTGAGCGTATTTCCAACAGAGGCAGACGATATAGTTATCTCATACAATGGCTGTTACTTCAAATGGAATTATCTTTTACATCCAGACTTTAGCCACTCTATCCCAACCCCTGGCGGAAACAATTTTGGCAGCCCACACACCCCAACCCCAACCCCAACTCAATCCCAAACCCATCCACAAACACACCGAGAAACGCATAAAGAGCAATTAGCCAACTCATTTCTACAACTTCGCCACAACCTGACCATCGTGTTATTTCTTGGCAGCTTCACATGAGCTTTTGACACATCAACAACATAATTCTGTATTTTGGGACTTACCCACTGGAAACAACAAAATACCACCGAACATCCAAAAATAGTTTAAGAAAGTAGCAATTTTCACCAACCATTTTTCCTTCCCATTTGACAAAGGAAAGAGTAACCACACGCATCATGCATGACACGTGCCATTTATGGTAGCTTCACACTGGCTGCCAATTTTTTATAGTACCACATGATTATTGGTCCTTTTGGTACCAAAATTTAGTTAGCAGTTAAACACTTGGGGTAAAGGAAGAGAAGTGACAGGATTGCCATTTTAATAGCACTGGCACGTATATGGCATCACTTTTTGGTGGTAAAGATAATTGCAGGGTAAAGTACTATTACTTGGGGGTAATTGTGATTTTGTTGCTTCCACGGGATTTTTCGAGTGTGATGGCAGCGTCAAAATGCATAAGATTTGGAGGTGTGATGTGTAATGAGTTCAAAAAAGGAGTGACAATGTGCCTAAAATTGTTAATATGAACTAGCTGGTTCCTTTTTATGTTATTTTTTGGGAGTTGAGGAGGGCAGCATGCCAAAGATAAAATCCACTACACTTTCCAGCACCACACTTTAAGCACTACTAATTATCTAGGACCTAACTAGCAAAGATTTTGCAGTCAGCATGAATTGGGCGCACGTTCTATCGAGTCTTTCTATAACTAAAAATCCTGTTACCTTTGATGGTCTAAAAATTGTAATTCTTATCCAATTTATTCGAGTGAGCTACTATCAAGGGACCCATCCCTTCAAAATTTTCCTCTTATCTAGCTTTATCATGTACTTCCTAATAATTCATAATTCTTTAGGTGATCCATCAAATTCCATCAAAAAAAAAAAAAAAAGAAGAAGAATAAGATTATATAAAGCATCCATCAATATTTTATTACCAGACAAATTCTAGTGGTTCAGAAAAGGAAAAACAAACTCTAGGATACTTCATACTTCAAAAGGCAGAATCCCAATTAAAAAAGAAAAAGGGTACGACAAAATTGGTGTGATATTCCTTACATCTTCAAGTTTGCTTTGAAGTTCCAAAAGTTCCTGGCAGTATGTGAGGCAATCTGCATGGTATACTGCTGCCAAGTGTTTAATCAACACCTTCCTCCGGATAATACCAATCACTTACAAGAACCAGAAAAACAATTGTTCCCGTGTGAGATGCTAACATGCATGATTTCCATAAGAAGCATATTCTATTGTCATTGCATTATAAACTACACCTCACTTCAAAGCCTGAAGCTTGGCGAAAGACTCACACTACAAAAAATTTAAAGAACCATATCCAGTTATTAATTTACACAACAAAATTTGAATATCAATTCTGATCCCTACAGAATTCTCAGTATTGAATTCATTTATTTCCCTTAGATCAGTGTTCAGCATATCATTCTCAAAGAATTTAGAGAAAATTATTTTCACCAATATAAGCTTTTGAATAATCTACATACTTTTGGGTCGATTACCAAACCCTCGACTACACAGAGGACGGAATAAAAATCTAATTCTTCCTCAATTTCATGTATTTGGAAATCGTGTTCAGAAAAGTTCTACTACACAAATACTTGAATCAAATAAAAAATGCTAAACCATGCACATCACATACACTAATCAAATAAGTACAATTTACGATTCAACAACCTAGAAGACTTTTAAAAATTAACAAAAAGAAACTAGTAAACACATGAAAGAGTAAATTAAAATCAGAGATAGGTCTGTAATCATCAAGAAAAAAAAAACTAATGGAAACTTTATAAAACTTTAAGAGAGAGACTTACTTCGGCTGGGATCGAAAGGAGTTACCGGGGTAGAAGGCGGCTGTGGGGGATCGCCGGGTGATATCGACGGTAGTGGAAGAGGAGGAAGCGGCGGCGGCGGAAGAGAAAAGGGGTGTCGGATTCGAATTTCAGCCATTAGAGGGTGGTTTGGGTTTAATAACAATAATGGAAATACTTCAATTTGAGAACAGCGAATATGGATTTTTTTTTTCTGCGACAGTATTGATTGAAGAGGTGAAAACGCTGTGTATTTATTCCTTTAGCTAATATAAGATGCAGAAACTTGATTGAAAAAAATTATGTCTTTGAATATCCAGGATCAACGCTTCTAAATTAGTGATCATATAGAAGAATAAGGCCTCTGAACATTTTTTTTTTCCTTCAATATCTACCGGTCTCTAAACATTTCTCTTTCGATTTCATGACTCAACGAGATAGTTGTTGCGCCATCCATGTCTATCATGTTTTAAAATTAACCGATTACTTTATTTAAAAACCCAAAAGCTGATTTGTCAAATATCTTTTTCATTTCTTTTGCTTTTTCTTGCTCACTTTACTTTGGAGTCGACAAGAGTTGGTTGGGATACGAGAGAGAGAGAGAGAGAGAGAGCGCACCAGCTTCTAACTCTTACATTTCTAGGTTTTATATCCTGGTTGAGTCTTGGGAATGAAAGTTTACATGTGAACACTTGCAAATGTTACATAACACAAATTTTTGGTAAATTTGGTAACAGTGGTATTCTCTTGCCCACGGTGGGAAGTCTTATTATGTTCACTCGAAGAAAACCCAACGTTGGGTTCTCACATTTAGAAATAACCCAACGTTGGGTTCTCTTGCTACATCAGCAGGTGGGCAGAATAAGCAGGTAGCAAGGTGGGCAGAATAAGCAGGTGGGCAGTCTTATTCTGCCCACCGTGGACTGAAAAACAATTCCAAATTTGGTAATCCAAGTATAAATTAATTTGAGTTTAATTTAATGACATGTTCTCTTCGATCCCTTTATGACGAAAACTTGTAACAGACATTGGACAATGAATTAAAGAGATTATGCTCAAGGACTCTGAATAGCAATATTGAGTTCTATTCTAATGATATTAAGAAATATTGATAAATTAGCTTCACAAACTCGTATGCGCATCACAAGGAAGCAACACAATTGATACACAATCGAAATTCGAAATCAAAGATACTATTTGAATTTACATAGAACATGAATAATCTAAACTCTAGCCAAATCAACTTTGTCAAACGCTTAACATATACCAAAAGAATGACTTCTCTTGTACCTTCGTTCTAATAATCTCTTTCTTTATGATATCCACTTCTCACTCACCTCTTGTGAAAGATTGTAGGAAGACAAGCGCAAATGGCCTTTTCACAATCTCAATTCCTCCAACATTGTCATTGATCGAAGCAAATTCTCCTTGGAAAGCATTTGTTGAGAAGTAATATTGTGCATTATAATGCACAAACCATCGACGTGAAGGAATTGCCTTTTCATGTCAAATAATGAAAATTTAATATATAACATGTGAAAGAAAGCAAAACCAGAACAAGTTAAATCACCCTCTTTCTCATAACATCGATTCTTTCCGATACTTCCTCTGCAATCGTCTCGAGCTTTGGTGCATTAGAAGCTTTTTTAGGAGAAATCATTGGAGAAGGTGCAACCTCAACCCAATGGTGCATGTACCTTACTGGTTTTCCCATAATCAGCTATGAAAAACAAAGCTGCTTTTTCTTGGGTCTATTTTTCCTTCCTTGAGAGGCCTTTGAGAGAGATTTCTTGATGAAGCTAAGAGAAACTGATGGGATGGAGAAGAATTCAGGAAAATGTAGTTTAAATTAACTTGTTTTGGAACCTACGATTGGCAAAAATCTTCGGATAAATCAAGAAAGTGTCTGTTGTTTCTAGACGGTCTCTTCCTCCACAATTCCCCGCAGAGTAAGACACCATAGTAGTCAAATTCATGGACGTTCAATTTGAATACAACATTTTTGGACTAGTCAAGGTACAAGAATTCTCAAGTATATGGAGCCCTTTCTAGAAGAAATGGTCCTTCAATATGTAGATAGAGCTACTAGACATACGGGCCACAATGAATTTTTTTTTTTTTTTTTTGAATACTTACCTGCTCCAATAGCATGTTGAACATCTTCGTTTAAAAATCTTGAGCTATTACAGAATGGATGAACTTTGAAATTCTAAGAACAAACGAAATAAGGATGAATCAAGTCATTGTGCAACGAAAAGCCTGCAACAGCTTGTACATCAGGGATTACTCGTTAATTAGCAAAACTTAATTTACAGAAGACAACCCAATACATATCACGGTTAAAAACATCGGTATATCTCCACTGTTTATTCACCAAAAATGAGTGGCGCTAAGACATGAAAACACTGCAGTAAGTTGTCCGAAGGTACTCTGGTGCAATTTCTTCTTCATCAACACTGGATTATTTCAGTGGCTCGTGATCTGCCATTTGTTCATATATTGTTTCGAGGGTTAGATCAACGTGGAGTAGGACGCTGATGAAATTGGAGTCTGACTGGAGGGGTAGATTGTGGATGATTGTTCAACAGATGGAGAGATTTGGTTCCAAGACATCATTCCATGAAAATGACACTTGTTCCTTCAAGAAGATTTTTCCTTCTTTTTTATCACAGTAGAACGTTTCGTGCTAACCTTGCATTTTCTATGCTTTTCTAATTCAATACTCTCTTTCAATTTCTCCAAAGCTGGTTCAAAAAGAATGATATAGAAATCAGAAAATAAGAGAAAATGCATCACATGAATAGTATCAATATGTATGCGCAAATAAGCAATTCATTTTTCTTTTGCATGGAAAAAGTAATATTTTCTGGAATACTTCGAGTTTAAAATACTTGAACTACCAACAGGATGAGTTAAATGATATATAACTTCCAAAAGTCCATAGATAAAATAATGCACGAATTACCAGTAGTGTACAGAGAAGGAAGTGACTCTATTGATTCAGACATAATAGAATAAACAGCACACGAGTTATTATCAGCCTTCTGCAACTTTTTGAATCGCTTAACCCGAAATGAATTCAGGCACGTGAATTCCAAGTGTTACGAGCAATATATGAGGAAAAAATTACCAAGTTTCAGAACCATCTTTGTTTGCATATATTTATTTGATTTATGTTAATTAGAGAAACAAGCAAATGATATTCAATATTGCTTCAGAATGCACGGTGACAAAACATGTAAATAAAGGAAAACACAAAGGATCAGAAAAACAGAATCAGCAAAAAGAAAAGACGGAAAGGATGGGAAAGTAGAAGCAACTGAAGAACCAGAACACAAGCAGGAAAGAAAAAGAAACACCTCATCTTTGAGCAACAATGTGAAGCGACGCCCAGTTTGACTAGCTCTCGCAGTTCAACTAGCCCAGTGAATGTATGTTTTGATATATGCGGGCATATCATAATTAATAACATTTTTCACCCCTTCAACATCCATTCCACGAGTCATCGCATCAGAGGAAACTAGCACTTGTATTTCTCCGGATCGAAATGCCCTCAATGTCTTGCTGCAAGACAGATTTCTTGGCAAATTAGAAAGCAATTGTGCACGACTGTATAACCAATGACCATGAATTGATCAAGCACTGGACATTGCAATCATCAATCATCAATCAGAAATCTCTTTGTAACTGATGAGATTTTAGTGACTAGTTTTCCCTTAAGAAATAATAATGACATTTTACCTAGGAAACCTGTAAATGCTTATTGCATATCTATATATCACTCAACTGCACAAGTTCACAGCTTGTCAATAAATCCTCATTCTTATCTCCCATATCAAGCAAAGCAAAATACTAGTGTGGGGAAGAATAAAAATCTTACAGTTTCGAAAATTCCATTCATTAACTTTCTATTTAAAACAGACAAGAAAAATATATGTTACTAAGGATGCAACTTCATACGCACATAACTGAACTGAGTATTTTTGACACGCAATATAGCCCGTCATCACATAAACAAATCAGAGCTGGCTGTCATTGATTAAAGATGAAAGAGATACATGAACGTCTAGTTTGAATAGTTATTTAATGTGACTAGAAAAAATCAGAAAGCCACTTTCCAGTAGATATATACAAGCATTCCCTTGAGCTTAGTTCATGTTAAAGAATCCTTTCCAAGGAGAAGATATAGGTGCAATTTTCACTTCTATACAAACCCAAACCCAAACCCAAAGCCATAGTACAATGGCCTCAAATATTTAGAGGGTTGCCAACTGACTCAACTGGAACCAATATCACTGACACAAGGATAGGACTATTTGATATATTCACAAGCAGGTTATGGAACCTGTAGCACATATTGCTTATTTTTAGTCAATTTATCTCTGGACTTCACAGATGTGAAGTTAAAAGCAAGTATCATGGTCAGTGTGCATCCCCACATCAGTATTATTTCCTTTTATTCCCATTATAGCATCACTTTCGGCGGAGGTGGGGGTATATTATTTGTTTCAGAGCATCTGGTTGTAGTTGTACTTACCCACCATAAGCGTGTGTGTGTGTGTGGAGGGAGAGAGAGAGACTGAGATTAATCAAATTTAACTCATGCCAACCCACCTTTATCCCTCCATCTCCCTCTCAAGTTCCATATATGGAAGACATTAAGAATGAACAGAAAATAATTTATTTTAATAAACAATGTAAGTGGGTTTAGACTACCTTCTTATGGTCTGACGTTGAAGACGTGAGTATTCTTTGAACTTGATTTGCCGATCACCAAAGGAATTCAGTAAGGTGCACAGCCTATGAGTCGATTCTACAGATGATGTGAAAACAATACACTTCTCCCCTTGCAAAGTTTCCAATAGGACAAGTAGATAAAGTGGTTTAAGCTTTGGTTCACATATCTGCACTCAATTGAAGGAATTCATCAACATAGACATCAAGACAAATGTTACTACTTGACTAGTCAGAATTGCAGCCAAAGATAATAATTTAAAAGGCAACACACTTGAAACAAAAGACATGGAACAAGTACAAAAAATTTATGAATCAAGTTTTTGCATCTCTTCTGTTATTCACGTCTTGAATTTCAGAATGTACTGAATTTCATATACATCAAATCCCACAAGATATTTTTCAACTTAAAAAATAAAACAAAACAGAAGTTATTTTTTATTTTTGATAAGGAAAACAAAAACAAAACAATAAAAGTTATAATGAAATAAAAGAGTGCTTGTTTTCAGCATATTCTATAACCTCGAAATTTGAAGCAAGTATACATATTTGAAATGAATGAAAGCGTAAAGTAAAAGCATATGGTAATAGAATACTTTAAGAAAGAGCATGGTTGCACATGTGAAAGACTTGTGTTTAGCCAGTAGAATTAGATGCCCATACCACTTTGAGGGATTTTAGTTGTTCAGGGAGCTGGTAACGCCTTGGTCCAGTAGTCAAGAACAAAGGATGGTGAAGATCAAGCTGCGCAAGCTTGTTTGGATCCTTGGTTAATGTGGCTGATAGAACCATCTTCATAAGCCTCAGGTAAGGCTTAGCCTTAAACCCCCATTCCACACCACTGCATCAATTCCAAATAGGTCCAACTAATAATGTTAGTGTCAACTAGAAAATGCTTCAAAATCCTTGAAAGAACAGACAAGGGTTTC